>CATIWJ010242142.1:0-12678 GCA_949640765.1 Croton laevigatus | reverse complement strand
AGAGTATGGGTTTTATGTCTGCTTGTCTACACTATATGTGTGATTAGGAAAGTCCTGACTGGAACGAATCTTGAGTGATGGATCAGTACTGACTTGTGCCTTAAGTGCTGATCGAAATGTCTGGGGGCCAGTCATCAAGTGCTAACCTCCAGACTCCGAGTAAAAGGCTCGGTTTAGATTGGATTTGGGCCTTCATTAGGCCTAGATGATGAGGGTCTAGCCATAAGGTTCTAGGTCTTGGTTCCAATAGGCGTTGTATCATCAGAACTGCTTCACAATCTAAGAACTTCAAAAGAACGAGATGGAAGACGTTTGAGGATGGGAGAGTAGACTAAAAGAGAAAAAGTTATTTTCTCTAGGGTGGCTATTGCAGATAATAATACGTCTACCTAATCTCTTATTAGATGGTATATATATATATATATATGTTAGATTATTAGGATTACTCATTTAACCCTAAAGTCCATTATTCGTTAAATGGGTCTACCCATGATTCACATATCATGGGCGGGCTTTAATTAATTAAAACAAATATTAATTAATTAATTAATTCTAACATCTCTCACCGCACATGACTGATATTTTATCCTTCTTATCAAATCTCAAATCATATAAGCAAATAGATCATGTGACCAACATACATCGAGAGTGCAAATGTCATATACCGGTTAAGGACATACGACGTCTCGATAATTCATTACAGGTTTTTTTCATTATCAAGAACATATGCCTTACCCCAACAAATTCCTTTGCATTCATTGCTACTCATTAATCTCTAGCATTATTTCATGTTCATTATCATAAACTCATATACGATAGGTCGGCCGGCAAAACAATTGAAACTATGAACGCAATCAATAACAGTCTTACCCTCATACATTATTTCCTTTGTAATGAATTGACTTTCTGATTTAGACAAAATTCTTTAGGCCGAATCACTCATGACCATAGATATTTTGATAAAATCATAAAGTCAAGTCATACTCTAAAAATATACCCCAGGTCATAAGGATAAATTTCGAAAACCACTTGTTTACAAGTAAAGTCTCATAATGGAAAATTTTGAGATTATAGAACCTTTTGTTCATAATTTTTTCATCACATATGATATGACACATATGTTATGGTGCCCTTTTTTTTTTCATTTGAAAAAGTGTGCATGTTATTTACACCATACCTCAACTTCTTAAGATCATTTCTGGCCTTTTAAGATAGAATCAATTCCCAAAAGAGATTCACAAATTCCTTTACTTACTAGATTGTAATATTTTAAAATGTTGCCTCATCTTAACTTTATTGATCATATCAAATAAAATTAAGGTTAACACCTATGTGAGTAGATGTATATCTGTCTAACATGATTTTTAACAAAAATAAATATCGCATACATTTATAACATAAATATCACATACATTTAACAAATATATATATTACTTGATGAATTTAAAATGTATTTATTAAAAAAATAAAAATATTAATTCATGTTTACTTATACATGATAAATTAAATAGATCATCAAAATTTACTCAAATCAAAGGACCTGACACATTTTTGAAATAAATCTCTAGAAACAGTTTTGGTAAGGGGATCTGCTAACATATTTTGCGTAAAAATGTAATTAATGTTCATCTCTCCTCATGCAACCAAATCTTTCACAAATTAATACTTAATATCAATATGCTTAACTTTACTATAGAACTTGGGGTCTTTAGTGTAAGGAATTGATGATTGACTATCACTCATGATTGTCACGGGACTTTGAGAAGCATCTTGGTTTAAATAATTCAAAAATCTATTCAACCATACTTCTTCTTGGGTAGTGGCTGAAAGTGCTACAACTTCATCCTCTATGGTTGATAGTGCAATACATGTCTGTTTCTTACTACACCAAGAAATTGATGTGTTTTCAAGTAAGAATACATTGCTAGACGTTGACTTTCTTTCGTTAGCATTACCAGCCCAATCAGCGTTAGTGTATTCTACCAATTGAGCATCTCTCCCTTGATAACACAACTGATAATCTGTTGTGCCTTTTAAATATCTTAATATCCTCTTCATTGCTTTTCAATGTGTCTTACTTAGGTTGGATTAAAATCTGCTTACTAACCCAACAGCATAGTAGATATCGGTCTTGTACATAACATAGCATACATTAGACTTCCAACCGTACTAACATAAGGAGTGGTTCTTATGTCCTCTTGACTTTTTAGATACATTTTCTTACTAAGGATTTCACCTTTATGAGTAGTTGTATCCATAGGTTTGGCTGTGTACATATAAAAATGTTTTAGAACTTTTTGTATATATGTTTCTTGTGAAAATGACAATAATCTCTTCTCACGATTTTTTGAAATCTTAATTCCAAGAATATATGCAGCTTCACCCATGTCTTTCATCTCAAAATTAGATGATAACTAATTTTTTATGTTCATGATAACCAATTTTTGATGTTCATTAGATATGTTACATCATTACTAGACAGTAAAATGTTATCAACATATAATGTCATTATCACAAATTTAGTTCTAAACCTTTTGTAGTAAACACACAGATCTTTGTTCACTACAGAGAATCCATATGATTCAACTGTATTATAAAAAATATACCATTGTCTCGATGACTATTTTAAGCCATATTTCGATTTTAATAGCCTGTAAATCTTATGTTCGCTACCTTGAACCCGAAACCTATAAGTTGTTCTATATATATTTCTTCATCCAATTCTCCATTGAAAAATATAGTCTTTACATCAATTTGAAGTAACTTTAGATCTAAACTTACTATTATAGCTAGAATTAATCTAATAGATGTTACTCTAAGAATAGGAAAAAATGTCTCTTCATAATCAATCCCTTCTTGTTAAGTGTACCTTTTAGTGATTAAGCAAACCTTGTATCTTTCGATACTACCATCCACTTTGTGCTTTATTTTTAGAACCAATTTGTTCCCTATTATTTTTCATCCTTTCGGAAGATCAGTTAGAGTCTAAACTTTATTAGACTCAATTAATGCCAACTCATCTTCTATTGCTTTAATCCATTTATCGTTAGTTGGACATGATAGAGCTTCAGACACATTCTTAGGCTCATCATCATCTAGTAGGTCAACTAAAAGAGCATGGCTAGCATTTTTATCATCCTTGTGATAACGTGAAGGTAAAGTCCTTTTCCTTTCAGATATTCGCAACTCTTGATCTTCATGAACACATTCACTTGGATCTAAGATGCTTGGATTTGGATTTAAACTCCCACTAGATTTAGGATCTATATTTTCACTTGACGATTATTTCAATCAAACTCATAATCAGAAACATTCATCTAAAGATCACCATCTTTAGTCTCAAGAATTCTTCTACTAGAATGGAGTGATCCATAAGTGTCTAAATCCAGAGTTTCATAAAGTGAAAAGTCTTGACATACGTCTCTTAACTTTAGAAACTGATCTTTAATGAATGTCACATCTCGTGATTCTATCTCAGATACATGACCATTTTCTTGCTCACCTACTAAGACATATCCCTTTGATACTTCAGGGTATCTCATGAAGACACTGTTTACCTCATAGGCATAATTTTTTAAATTTGTTTTAAGTGTCATGTAAGTAGGCAGAGCACCCCTATGGGCAAAAATAGCTTAGATCGGGCTTTTGCCCTGTCCATAACTCATATGGAGTAAGTGTAATAAATTTAGAGAGTACACGATTCAAGACATACGTGGCTGTAAGCAATACATCTCGCCAATATGAGTTGGGTAAATTTTCTTGTGCCATCATATATCTCATCATGTCTAGAAGAGTCCTATTTTTTCATTTGGCAACACCATTTTGTTGTGGAGTTCTTGGAATAGACAACTGATATTTTATTCCTTTTTATCATATAAGGTTTGAATTCATCCGGTAAATATTCCCGACCATGGTCAGTTCTCAAAGCTTTAATACTTTTATCTAATTGATTCTCAACAAGATTCATGAACTTTTTGAAGTATCCTAAGGCTTCGAATTTGTGAGATATCAAATAGATATGACCATATTTAGTCTAGTCATCTATGAAGGTGATGAAATAGTGAGTTCAATGTCTATCCCTAACATTCATTGGTCCATATGCATCAGAATGAATTAATTGCAAAGAAAATTTAGCACTATTTGCTTTACCAAATGGTTTTATTATTATGAATATTGAACGAGCTAATTTACATAATATTATTAGTTTTTTTTTTATTGAATCTTCACATAGTGATGTGAATAAAAACAACTTACATCGTGCACGTTTAAATTACATTGGCCAAAAGCAAATGAATTGTCTCACAAAACAAGGCTTATTAGGTTACTTACAACCAAAACCATAAATGATTGTACCAAAAAATAAACGAACACTATCATCCTTAAAAAACAAATTAAAACCTAAAGCCAAAACAGAAAGTAAATTTCTACGAATACTTGGTGTGTAAAGCACATTATGTAAGTATAGAGTACGACCTTCATGCAAAACTAATTTGCATGTCCCAATACCCTTAACAAGCACTTGTGCATTGCTTCCAACATAGATCCACCTTTGACCTTCTTATATTCACTGAAATTCCACAAAAGATTCACGGTCTTTTGCTACATACTCTGTCGCACTTGAATTAATAACCCATAAATGATCAAATTCAGTGAAGAAAATAGATCGTGATACATAAATTTCACTCACATAGGAAATAACTGAATGTACCTTTTTTGGAGGAGTGTAGTCTCTTACATAATGCCCCTTTTGTTAGCAATTATAGCACTTTACATGTGCCATATTCACCTTTTTTTTTTCTTTAACCCTTGTCCCTTATTTTGGTTTGTCTTTTGCTTTTTGGGCTCTTAACCTTACCCTTGCCCTTAGCCTTACGCTTCTTATTGTTGAAACTCATTTCAACTAAGATGTAAGTTTGTACCATGTGCACTTGAGAATTGACTCTGATTGATGCCAATTGATCCTCCTCTAGTTCCAAGTGGCTTGAAGCATTGAAAAAGTCTTAATGAACCTTTCATGAGTTAAGTGCATTCTCATATGCTCCCAACTATTGGGCAAGGAGCGGATGACAGCCTGAATTTTCTGCTCCTTTGTGAGCTCGTAACCAGCATCACTAAGCTCACTGATCATGTTTTGTATTTCTCTTAAATGAGTTTTCATGTTGTGATCAGGACTCTTCTTGTAAGTGTCAAATTCGATAGTTAGAGAACGGAGTTCAGCTGGAGACACACCTCCAAAACTCTCTTGCAATTGTTTTCACAAATCTATTGCATTCTCACACTTTCGAAATTGCTTTGTGATGTCATCATCCATTACACTAAGCATGATTATGCAAGCAAAAGAATTCTTCTTCTTCCATATTAGGTAAGCATCTTTGTCCCGTCTATGCTGGACAGTTACGCCTTCCTTAGGCCCAGGCATTACGTGATTCAATACTTCAAGGACCTCTTGGTCCTCAAGCACATATTGAATCTTCATCGCCCAAATCTCATAGTTGTAACCATTTAACCTGAGATCTTTGTTAAGCTCAGCAACAACAGATTTAATGGAAAACATAGTAAATCCTTTTAATATATAAGAATTAGATTTGTACATTTGAGATTTCTAAAGTAATATATTTTCTATTACTATGTACTAACACATTTTAACTCATAAAACCTCTCACTAGACCTAGATTCGAAAATTTCACTAAGTTCATAACCACTCTCTAAGAACTAATGTTTGGTTTAATTTATTAAAATAATTATACATAGTAAGACAATTTGTTGGATGCCCTAAACTCATATAACTCATAAGTTTAAGTTTTCATAACTCTAACTTAAAATTGTTGATTTTTATACATGTTCACACATAATAAACATATATAAATATTCAACATGAATTGTATTTAAACAAATTAAAAATAAAATCTTTTAATATTAAAAAAGAAACTAACTATTTCATGTATCCAGATATAATCATTGATGTCTTACGGTCAAAGTAGAGGACCCAAGACAAGTAGAGGACCCAAGACAAGTTGTGGACCACTGATTAGGTATTAAAAATTGAATCTTCAAGAACAAGTAAACCTGCGGACAACACAAGAAGCTAGGACGATGCTTGTGGTAATCACTCTGATGCTTAATTCAGTGAATAATTAATGGAGATTATGATAATCAAGTAGAAGAGAGTGGATTGAATACTTGTAACTGGAAAACCCTAGAGAGTATTTATAGGAGATAATTCACCGACTTTTATCCCTGAAAGATAGGAGAAGACAGTGAAATATTAGCCACCTCCAGACCATAGTCTGTATTATAGTAGAACACTATGAATAATCCAAAATCCTTTTAGGTACAGGATTGTTGAGCCAACCCATAGGTCGCAGAACGATCCCTTACAAAGAAAATGTGGTCCCAAGGACGATGTCCTGAACTGAGGCCTCACCATTCAGTAGTCTGTTGAAAGTCTGGACGACCACTCCAAGTCTTGAACGAGGCCCAGGATACACTACGGTAGACGACCTCCAAAAGATTATTCGGCAACCATGGTTGCATAGGGTTGACCCATTGTGAGCCATGTTATTAATTATATTTCTAAAGAAATATAAGAATTTCATTCACAAAAAATGAATAATATAATATATTTGTTATTGGATTTATGTGCTATAAGTTAAAATTTTAACAAATAAAATTTTAATTTTGATGTTCTCCTAAAAAATTAATGAATAAAACTAATTTATTCTATTTCTATACATAATAAAAAAAAATTATACGGATAATATCATTAATAGAAGAACCATTATTCCTCTAAGAGTCCTTAATCACCAAAAAGGTGACTGAGATAGACAGAACTTTCTTCACTAAGTCAATAGGGACAAAATTGATTTCTTCCCCTTGCACAAAACTGATCAATGCTAGCTCACTCTTAAGGACCATGAAGTTGCTAAGGTCTTGAGTCCTATAGACACCATTTCTAGCAAGTCTCTCAAGGAGAAGAATAATGGTGCCCATATAACTCCTATATGAATCAAGCCAAGCTCACTCCTCTACACCCTTATCTTGAAAAGAATGGCGCAACACCTTGAAGAGAGTCTTATTACTCCTTCCTCTTTGGAAACCTCCTTTCCAAATTACCTCTTGAATTAAACTATTAATTTTAATAAGATGGGTTGCAACTTTATCAATATACCTTCTACTAGTTGCCTTGTTCAATTTCTTTTTCAAAACTCTGGACTATGCTAAAACAACTCTTTGTCTTTGCTCTCAAGTACGAGCTAGGTGAGGAGTCCTGATAATCCTTGTCATTTTCTATGACATATTCACAGAAAATGAATCAATATTATACAAAGTAATATTCAAGAATTTTGAATTGAAGCTTGCATGCTTCAATTCTTAATCTATAACAAATTTACAGAATAAGTAAATATTACACAAAGTAACAATAAATCAGGAGTCAAACATTTGAAAAAACGCATATTTCATCTCACCAAAAGAAAATTTTAATGAATAAATTTTTTTTCCTATTTCTATACGTAATAGAAATTTGTTCTAAATTTTATTTTAAAAATTTGATAAAATTATTTTAATAAAACTTGATTGATCAATTCCAAACAAATTAAAATTGAATTTATTAATTCTAAACTAATTAGAATTAATGATAAATTAAACTTATTTAATTTATTATATATCCTCATAAAAAATTAAGTTTATAAAATAATTTTATCTAGGATTAAACAAATTAATTCATAATTTTAAACGTATTAGAATTTTAGTTTTTAAAATTTAATTCAGACACAAATTTTAATGGTACTTAAAATTATTTAATTAAAACATAATTTAATGAAATCTATCACTAAACTAAAAAATTTGATATTCAAATAAAAAAATTATTTGAATAAGGATGTTTTAATGGCAAATATATTAATTTCACTAAATTAATCTTGTCAGAAGGGTCCTTTTGTAAAACAGATAAAGTTTAAGGGGTCATTTGTAAAAAACTTATAAGTGTGAACATTGATTGAGGAAGAAAAATAAGATAGAGGATCGAAACAGTAATTTTGTAGTCTTCTTCACAAAGAAAACGCCCTAGCCACCGTTAACAGTGTAGCCACCAGAACCAGACCGTCTCATCGCCGTCAGAAGAGAAGCCGGTGGTTGCATAATGCAAACACTACCGTTGGCCCTCCGATTCGGCACCGATGAAGGCTGGCTTGACGAAAAACACGAAGAACAGAGGATGAAAACAAAGGTCGATCATTAAACCTCCAGAAACCGCTTTGCCGCCATGCTGCTGCAAAGACTAACTGTTGCCGGAGGCGAGCCGCGAATAACTTCGTTGATCAGAATGGATTTCAAATGAAGAACACACATGTTCTTCGTGTTCTTCAAAGTTTCCTGATTTTTTTATTTTTTTATTATATTAATTAAAACAAATTCAATTAATCATAAATATAAAAAAAAAAAGATTCTTTTGATTCACACATCCAGATTCAAAACAGTTTGAACAACACAATAAAATTTATCACATAAAATTAATATCAACTAATCCAACAACAAATATAAACATATTTACTCATAAATATGTATAAATCAATTAAACTTATTCAATTGATTTAAACAATTCCCAAGTGAA
The DNA here is from genome assembly GCA_949640765.1 of Croton laevigatus. NCBI lineage: Eukaryota > Viridiplantae > Streptophyta > Magnoliopsida > Malpighiales > Euphorbiaceae > Croton > Croton laevigatus. The sequence continues at coordinate 4,067 of CATIWJ010242142.1, read as the reverse complement.
CAATACCTAGCAGGCTCTGATACCAATGAAGGATTTTGTATGTGTGTGTGTGTGAGTGAGTATGTGTGTGTGTATATATATATATATTGGGAATAGTCATAAATACCTATTATATTTGACGAACGAATTTTTCCGAGCAAAAGCGATCGCAGGATCAAGCAAGCTAGGTCATTTGTAAAATATAAAATTCTATAGAATTGTTTCACAATCTAAGAACTTCAAAAGAAGGAGATGGAATACGTTTGAGCATGGGAGAGTAGACTAGAAGAGAAAACATTATTTTCTCTAGGGTGACTACTGCAGAGAATAATACGTCTACCTAATCTCTTATTATGTGGTATAAATATATAGGTGTTGGGTTATTATGATTACATGAGTAATCCTGAAGCGCATATGATTGCTCATTTAACCCTAAAGCCCATTATATGTTAAATGGGTCTATCCAAAATCCACATGTCATGGACGAGCTTTAATTAATTAATAGCAATATTAATTAATTAATTCTAACAATTCAGATTTGGACTACTCCCACCTGCCTTTGCTTCTCTAATTAGGTTTGTTCTGAGGATGGAATTATGTGATGTTGTGATTTAAAAAATAATAATATTTCTTTATATCCCACCTTTCCCCCTTATGTATAATTTAAAAATAATAATAATAATAAAACTTATAGTTGTGTTTTGATAATAAAATATATTTATGAACATGGTTGGCACAAGAGATAATTGGCTTAGATTCGTTAAAGCATGTAGTTATACCTATTTGAAGACTCACCTATCTCTGCCAGGTACACGGTCCAGGTTAGATTTGGATCAATTACAGTAAAGCACCGGAGACCGATCGAACTTCCAAAAACAAATGTAGTAAATCAATGTATGGCTTGGTAGGTCTTTCCACATTCCACAAAAACTGATGGAATTAAGACAAATAAGTCTTCAGATTGATAGCTCCGACCATACATGTTAAAACTAGTTTGGTGCAGCTTCTTCAAATGTAAATGAGTCGAGCTTTGTGAGATACTTGGAACTCGTCTCGAGTCGCCTCAATAACTAAATGAGTTGAGCTCGAGCAAAGAATTTAATCTCATTAATTGACTCGTTTAATTTTGCTTTTGCTCAAAATATATATTAAATCATTGTTTTAGGTTATAGATTCAGTATTTGTTGTAATATAATGATTAATTAATATTAAAATTACATCCATAATATCTTTCTTTCTCTCATTTATGGTTAGAAAAAATAAACCACTTCCAAGCTATTCGTGTCTTGACTAAAAAACTAAACGAGCTAATCTTGAACTTAGTAATACTCAGCTCATTTGTAGCCGTATTTAAAGGGAATGGCTACTTTGTTATCCTAGTTTATTAGCAGGTTCCTTTGAATAATAAATTTAATAAGATATATTAATTTAAAATAAAGTTTTCTAGAATATGGTAGAAAAAATGATACAAAAGAAAAAGAATGCAGCCACTAGTGGGAAATTCACGTACGGCTAATAAAAAAATCTAAGAGAATAGAGAAGAGAAGAGCAAGTCGAGTTAAGAAAAAAAAAAGATATTAGTCCTATTTTATGTTTTATTTTGTCCCAAAAAAATAATCCTATTTACTACATATTATTTCATTTTTCCTATACTACCTTCCAAGCACTACAACATAATTATAATCTAAAATTGTTTAGATGAGTAAACAACACATTTAAAAGAATTTATAAATGGATAAAACTACTCTAAATGTTTGTTATTATTTTCCAAAAAGGAACTTTTCTAAGGGGAAGGGACTATTAAACATGATTATAACTATGTTATTACATTAAAAATGGTTTTGCAAACATATTTAGAAATATTATATTATTTTTAAGAGTAAAAGAAATATTATAGTAGTATTTTATTATTTTAAATGGAGAGTTTCAAATCGATATATTTATTTATTTATTTTTTGGATTTGAAGTCTATGATAGAAAACTTACATTTTGATCTCTGTTACTTAAAGTTGAAAATGAGAAAAAGTTTTTTTTTATTCTTAATGTTCAAAAATAATTTAAATTGAAAGACGTGAGAGTATAACATTTTAAAAACTGAAGGACTTGATAGTATATGCTGAGAAACAGAAAAACATGAGAGTATATTAACTAAAATATTAAGAACCTGAAAGATAATATGATTATGTTGAAATATTTAATATATTGTCTTTAAAATTTTATTAATTTGGAATTAATTAGTAATGAAATGCATAATAATAATTTTAATTTATATTTATAATATAATTTTATTATTTTATTGGTAATATTTTTTAATTTTATATGTTTTTATAATAAAATTAATTTATTAATTCGGATGTTCACGTTTTTCAATTGAAATAAAAAATTACTCCATTCCATACCCAAGAAATTACACCCTTAAATGCTATGAGTTGGAAGATATAAAGTTAGAATCACTATTGTGACAACAGTATTGTCAATACTAAAAGAAAAAAAAATCTTGAAACTGCTAGATTTTCTTTTCTTGACAAAGAATATGGATTATGGTATTGATGGTACGTAATTAAATCAATGGAAAGAAAATTAATTAAGATTCGGAACATGATGGGTTTTTTTGTTGAAAAACTGAACGTTTATCTGATTTAGACATAATTGGAATCCTTAAAATGGATTATACTAAGAATTCGATGATCAATTATCGAAGTCAGAAATAAGTAGATCATGACAATGACTTTTTTTTTTTGTCATTAGTTACCCCTAAGGTTTGAACCATGACCTTTAGATCTTTGGTGACTTACTTCACAACGAGGCCAACCCCTTGGGTTATCATGACAATGACTTATATGGCATGTTTACTCACTAATTAAATTAGACCCACATATTATAACCTTACTCATACAATAAACTTTTACATTAATACTTGCTTTCATCAAGCAAAATATTAATTATTATATAGTAAAATTTTTATAAATTAATATTGTTGGAATTATGATATTTTATTATTTTATAGAGATATAAATTAACCGATAATATTATTGGAATCTAAAGAGATAAAGTTTCAAGGAATTTAGATGAAGCCATTTGTGAAAAACGACATTCATGTATTTGATATCATAATTAATAATTTTAGTTATCGCCATAAAATATATGTCAATAGCCTATTGGATTACTCGGGTGAAAATAATACATATTTAGATGTTCAGAGTTTAGAAAAAATTGTGACTACTATCCTTGAAAATAATGTTGATGATGAAATTCAAGTACCTTTGGAACTAGTTACGCATAAGAAAGTATTTATTGCGTCTAGAACTCTTTACAATTTTTTGGTATAGTTCAAGAACACAATACCAGAAATTTTGGATGCAATAAAAAGTTAGATATGAGCTCCAAATAGACTTAAATTTTAAGGGAAAAAAAAACCGTAGAATCATATTTTACTAAATTATCTTAGTTATGTTTGTATAAATTTATATAATTATTAATTTATGATATTAATGAGACGCTATATTTACATAAGAGTATTTTGAAAATATATTATCTTATTATCTTATCAAAATTTGTTAAATTTTCAACTGGTACAAGAAGGGACCGAAGAAAAACATTATATTAGAAAGTTTATTAATTTACTACCTCTGTTTTTTTCATTTCTTTATATTCACTATTTCATTAATATCAATACAAATCCACTTTTCACCAATACCAATACAGAAATAATAATAAATAATTACTAACTCTTTAAAAAAACTTACTTTTTCACCAATACCAATAAAAAAATAATAATAAATAATTAAAAAACTTATTATAAATAGAAATATGAACAACTCAAAAAAAATACCCAAAAATAAAAATATAAATAATTCATGAAAATGGAAGTAATACTAAATATCAGTTTAAAGAGGTTTTACTGTATTTTCTTTTTTTTTTAAAACGTGTAATTAGTATACTGTACTTTTTTTTTCAAATTCATTTTCACAATTTTTCAAAATAGAACCAAGAGGACACTCTCTATTACTGTCAAGTCAACTCTCGAGTCCATCTGTTTAATGTCATTGGAGCATCGTGTTATTCGCGACGTGAATCCGTTTAGACTT
>CATIWJ010242122.1:0-21725 GCA_949640765.1 Croton laevigatus | reverse complement strand
ACATTCTGTAAATGAATTATCTTTTGAACTTCTAATTCACATTGCCTAGTACGAGGATCCATATGAGATAATGATAATTCTTTCCAACTAATCTGTTTTTCCAACTGTTTATTCTCTCCCCCTAATGTTGGGAAAACTGATTCATTAAAATGACAGTCGGCAAATCTAGCCGTAAATAAATCTCCAGTTAAAGGTTCTAAATATTTAATTATTGATGGACATTCATATACAACATATATTCCTAATCTCCTTTGAGGACCCATCTTTGTGCGTTGTGGTGGAGTAATTGGAACATAAACCGCACATCCAAAAATTCGAAGATGGGAAAGATTTGGTTCCTGACCCAAAACCAATTGTAAAGGGGAGAATTTATAATAATTTGTTGGCTTAATGCGAATTAGTGAAGCTGCATGTAATATAGCATATCCCCAAGCAGAAACATGAAGTTTTGTTTTCATTAATAATGGCCTTGCAATTAATTGCAATCGTTTAATGAATGATTCTGTCATACCATTTTTGAGTGTGAATATGAGCAACAGGATGTTCAACTTTTATTCCAATTGACATGCAGTAATCATTAAAGGCCTGAGATATAAATTCACCAGCATTATCCAAACGAATTGCTTTGATGGAATGATCAGGAAATTGAGTTCTTAAATAAATTATTTGAGCAAGCAGTCTCGAAAATGCAACGTTTCGAGTTGATAATAAGCAAATATGTGACCATCTTGTAGATGCGTCAATTAATACCATAAAATATCTAAATAGTCTACAAGGTGGATGAATTGATCCACAAATATCTCCATGTATACGTTCTAAAAATGCTGGTGATTCAATATGAATTTTACTAGGCGAAGGCCTAATAATTAACTTTCCTTGAGAACAAGCTGGACAAGTAAATTCATTGGATTGAAGAATCCTTTTATTCTTCAATGGATGTCCACAAGATGATTCTATAATTTTTCGCATCATAATTGTCCCAGGATGGCCCAACCGGTCATGCCAAATAATAAACTCACTTGAATTAGTAAACTTCTGGTTTATAACCATATTAATTTCAATTGTGCAAATATTAGTATAGTATAAGCCAGATGATGCTGCAGGTAATTCCTCTAATACACATTTGTTATTTGATATAGTACTTGTGATACAAAGAAATTCTTTAGTATCCATATCTTTTGTCTCAATATGATATCCATTTAGGCGAATATCTCTAAAGCTCAATAAATTTCTATGAGACAATGGGGAATATAATGCGTCATTAATAATAATAAATGTTCACCTTAGAAGCATTATACTTGCTCTTCCAGAGCCTTTAATAATTCTTTTCCTTCCAGATATAGTATGGACATACTCATTGCCCATTTTTAATTGGAAAAAATATTTCACATTTTTAAGAATTGTGTGCGTTGATGCACTATTAGCGATACACAAATCTGAATTTTCTTTTTCCATTAAAATTTGTGTAGCATCCATAATTTCTTCACAAAAAAATATAAGAAATAAATAAATTAAAAAAAATATCACAATGTAAAGAAACATCATAATAAACTAAAATGAACTCATAAAAATCCAATATAAAATAAAATCAATCCATAAAAGTCCAATACAAAATGTGAAAGAAATATTCATAAAATAGAATACTCAAAATAAACTTCATACATCATTAACATCATAGCCAACTAAATGACCAATATTTCCATTTGAGTCCGAAAAAAAATCAACAACATCAAGATGAGTGACATCAATGACAGTATCATCTAGTCCATCATTGTGGGAAAAATTTGTTTCAATATTTTTTCCACGCTTTTTCAGTGATGCTTGATAAAGATTAACGAGATGTTTTGGCGTACGACATGTACGTGACCAATGTCCTTTTTCACCACATCGATGACAAATATCATTAGAAGATGGATTAGATCTATTATTCTCATTAGTTTTTTTTTCTTTCATTATTCTTCCCATTTTTATGGTATGGCATATTTCTATGATCACCACGATAGCCATTGCGATTGCTACGAGAGTTATTTCAACCACGACCTCGTCCACATTGATTATATTCTTGTCTATGCCCATATGAAATTGCATTCACTTTGGGGAATGCCATAGATTTATTTAAACGGGCTTCGCTTCCATTCACTTCAGGGAATGGAGCAGATCCAGTTGGGCGAGCTTTATGATTTCTCATTAATAATTCATTATTTTGCTCAACCACAAGAAGACAAGTGATTAAATCAGAATACTTTTGAAAACCCTTTTCACGATATTGCTGTTGTAAAACAACATTCAAAGCATGGAAAGTAGAAAATGTTTTCTCTAATAAGTCATGATTAGTAATATTTTCTTCACATAATCTTAGCTAAGAGCTAATTCTAAAAAGAGCAGAATTAAATTCGCTTACAGATTTAAAATCTTGCAATCGCAGATGCATCCACTCATAACGAGCTTTTGGGAGAATAACAGTTTTTTGGTGATCATACCTTTCTTTTAAGTTGTTCCAAAGAACAAAAGGATATTTGACAGTCAAATATTCAGTTTTCAATCCCTCATGGATATGATGGCGAAGGAAAATCATCACTTTAGCGCAATCTTGATTAGATGCTTGATTTCCTTCCTTAATAGTGTCGCCAAGACTCCTAGCATGCAGATGGATTTCAGCATCCAAAATCCATGATAAATAATTCTTGCCCGAAATATCAAGGGCTGCAAATTCAATTTTCGCAATATTTGACATGCTAAAAATAAATATAATATTCTCAAATTAGTTGATTGTATAACATAAAATATAATATGTAGAAAAGCATAAAATGAAATAAAACGTATAAATGTTATGATTATAATATATATATATATATAAAAACAAGACAAAAATATGTGATAAGCAAATTATGTAAGAAAGAAGGAAAAAAAAATCCATTTCAAATCCAACGCAACAAATAGTATGAAACGATTTTGTTTGAAAGAAAAAAAGAAAAAAAAATAATATATATATATGCATAACAATGAGTTTACCTTAAACTGGAGAAATCGTGCTTAAACTGGAGAAATCGTGCTGATAACGTGTTATAAAACAAATGAAAGAGAGCAAAGAGTAGAAAATAATAGAAACTAAAATTTTTTTATTGTTTTATCATATTAACTATTGAGAGCTCTTCTATTTATAGACAAGAAAATAAGGAGGGATCCAATGGGAGAAGACAAGAAAATATAATGAGAAGGGATTCAATGGGAGAAAATAATAGTGCAAGAAAATAATGAGGATGAATCCAATGAAAAAAAATAATAATGAGTGGAGGTATCCAAAGACATCTATTTATTTCTAACAAATTTTACTTTTTTAGTTTACATGAAATAATAAACGAAAAATACATCACTTATATGTTTATACCACACTTGGTGCGCGGTATTTAATACTTTTTAAAAATTTATTGTAAAAATTTACTTTATTATACTATCGCAGAAAAACACATTTTAAAATGTGATCAAGATGATTTATTGCATTGAAAAATATTATATAAAAGTATATTATAAAAAATATGATTAGTCTTAAACATCAAATCAAATATTAACTGTTCACCAGCTGAAATAGTACCTAAATTAATTAATTAATTAAGAACCTTTTTATATCATAACCATCAACTTAAATACTAACTGTTCATCCAAACACTGGATTCAAATCAAATACTTATTGTTCATCGAAACACTGGATTCAAATCCAAGTTTTTGGTTCTTCATTTACATTAATCTTCTCTAACTCATGATAAATTCATGTATTTAAAAATATATCCACTGTGTTTATCAAATCTCACAATTTGATCGCTTAATGGTTTTATTAAAGGTTGTTCTACTTTATTCATGATTTTTTATATATTATTTTTATAATAAATTTCTAGATTCTAACACTGTTGGTTTTGAAAAAAAAAAAATGAATATTTGTATTGAAAACTTTTGGTTCATACTCAGAGTGAGAATGGAATTGCGGCTAAATGTGAATAATCAAAGTGGTGAAGTATGAAGTACACGTATGTGGTTAGGAGACAATAAAGATCAACTGAGTTTGAATCTACCTATCTATATTCAGATATATGAATTTATAATTATGCTAAAAAAAATTGTATGCATCTTATGTATTCACTATTAATAACTTCTTTCCATAAATGGAAAAATCATATTACCAATAAACAAAAGTAAAAGTATAAATAATAAATAAATTTTGTTGATCTCTTTAAATAGTGAAATAGAATGATTAATTATTTAAAAAAATAGGAATTGAAATATACTTATCGGATAAATAATAATACAAATTAAAGATGAGTCCTTTCTTAGCCCTTAAGGATGGTGAAGATATTTCTTGATTCCATACAACAATAAAAAAGAGCATATTCAAATGGTATATTCGTCATCCCCAATCATTCATTATTATTATTTTGAATAGATCCACATACATTATTATTCATTAACAAATTGCGTTTTTGTTTTACGTTTTGGCTTGGATATTAACTAATAAATATATTTTTTAATTCTAAAAAAAATCTTTTTTTATTTAACATTATGATTATCAAATTACGGCGTTAACCGACACGAATTCGAGGCCCACTAAATTCAATAAAACTCTTTTTACCGAAATTTAACGTAACTGCTTCCCTAAAATTCAAATTCGAGACTTTTCATTTTATAATTTAAATAATTATTTTTCTAAAATAAAATTTGCTTTAAAATAACTACTACATGTGTACTTAGAATATTTATACACACACGAAAGCTACTACTTCACTATATTTTTATTTTTGATAATTTGTAATAAATACATATTTTATAGCACAAAATTTCAAAATATTGTAGATACAAAATTCTAACTACTTGTAAACAGAGAAAATGAGGAGAACATTTTGTTGTTCCAAGAACCAACAATAACGCGGTCAAATTTTAATATTTACTAGTAAAATAATTTTAAATTTGTGAAATATTTAAAATAATTTAAAATTCTTATAAATAAAAGAGAAAATGAGGGGAACATTTTGCTCTAAAAATAATGCCGTCAAATTTTAATATTTATTAAAATAATTTTAAATTTGTGAAATATTTAAAATTATTTAACTTTCTTAGAAGTAAAAGAGAAAATGAGAACATTTTGTATAATTTATTCATAATAAAATTATATATAATTCATAAAAAATAATTAAAATATGTGCATTAATACACATAAAATTAGAAGTAAAATAATATAAAATTTAATAAAAATAATAAAATAAAAAATAACAAGTATTAAAAATGGAGAATGTGATAAAAAATTAGTTTAAGATTATATGTTCTTTTTATGACCAACGGACGATAGACCGGACTATCCGAGGAGTAAAGTATTAAATTTGGACTTAGTTTTAAAAAATTAAAATAAAATAAGGCATTACATTTGGGAGAATAAGCTATTTGGGTAGAAAGATTTAGCGATTAGTTCTCTTCAAAAAGAAGATTTGTTTAGTGTCCTGCTAATTATTTTTCCAGAATGGACAGCAAACATTCCAATTTACTTCATATTCTAAAGCTACCTTTCAAATTCCCACCCAATTGCCAAATTTCATTATTTGTGTAAAACCCTTGTTTTTTGGTTAATATTTAATTTAGGGGCAAAAATGGTAATTTTGCACCTTATGGGCAAAGTCATTTAAAACCCTTATATTTTGTTTTGATGTAATTTGATAATTTGAATATTTATTTGATACTCAAAACGACGAGACTGTTATTTTGAGTATAATATTATGTTTTTTTATCCCGGAGTATTTTTGTCATTTTTTGTATTTTTATAAATTAAAATTTAAAATAAATTATTATTTTATTAATTTCAAAATTAAAAAGTAAGTTGGTCTAGTTGAGAGATTTAATTGGTGTTGGATTAACATTGGCATTTAAATTTGATTTTACGATGAATTAATTAAATAAATTAATTTTGGGGTTATTTTATAACTTTAAATAAATTTTTCTCCATAAATACTTGAAAAATCAATCTAGCGGTGTTTTAGAGGCTTAAAATTTCGGGTGTCTTGAAAATATAGGGTTTTGAGCAAAACTCTAATCGGTCATTGTTTAGCAGTGGGTGTGCACTAGCAGCTCTGTTGTTTGGCAAGATGGCGATGTCGTTTGGCAAGGCGCTCCAAAGCTTTGAGTCGTCATTTGGGCTGTAGCACCTTGTCGTTCGGCGAGCCAATATGCCTAGTTGCCTATGTTGTTTTGATCCTCATTCCAGCAGTTCATTTTTTGACTTTTTAGGTGTTTTTGAGATTTTTCTTGATTTTTTTGTATTATTTTGATTCCCATTTAATTAGAGTATGTTAGGATCATATTGGATTGTTTCTAATTATTTGACTTAATTTAAATTAATTGGTTGTTTTATTAAAAAATTGAGATTTAGGGTTCTAGGTTAGAATTGGAAATTTCGATTGTTCATAAATTGGCTAGGGTTTCAATTAAATTATGGGATTTAATGTTAATAAGCATGATATGGTTTAAATTAATTAAATTGGATATTAAGAGTTTCTAATTATTTTAATCAATTGAATTTTCATGAAAAATTCTCTGCTGTAATGTTCATGCGGATATTGTGAATTTGACGAATTTTAATAAATTATAGAAAAATATTTTTGATCTAGAATTTTTATATGTTTGAGCTCTAGAAGTAAAGTTTTAAAGAAAAATATTTTGAATTGAGTTTCATGTGGTTTGGTTTTCAAAATAATTTGATTTCTCGACTACTGTCAATTGAATTTTTGTGTTATTTGAGTTTTATGAAAAAATTGATTTGATGGGCCTAAAAGTCTCCAAAAATTCTAAAATTTTGAGGTAATATTAATAATGTTTGAAAATATTTCTTGTAAAATATTGAAATTTTTTAATGTATGGATTATTTTTTATGAATTATGAAAGTTGGTATCGTTACATGGCTCTTTATCGATAAACTTGATTTTTATGGGATTCACTTCCTAAATTAAAATTTTTAATAAAATTGATTTAGTATAAATTTTAAATAAGTATTTCAGTTTTGGAAATTGAATTGAACTTAGCCTTGGATTGCTTAAATAATTGAATGTTCGATTATGGAATTGCGTTGATTACATGCATTCACTTCATGTATAAATGTTCATACTTACATTTGGTTTAGGATTGTTATTAATTCTAGTTTGTAGTTAGGTGTTTATCCATCTTCGAGTTCGTTGAAGGGTGTATCTCAAATTGGATTTCAAGGTAAGTTCCAAAGATATATGTGATTACTTGTAATGTGCTACTTACTAATATATATATATATTTCGATATATTATATTCTTTTTTCACCTAAACCTACTTTTTATTAGAAGACAAAAAAATGTACGTGATTGATATATTTTTGTTGATTATCTGAATTTGATAATATTTGTATTGTGTGATTGTGTGTTGTAAAGAGACATAGGATTCTAGGCCAAGGGAATTCTTGACTTTTGATTTTAATTTTTGATGGCTAAGGCCTGTTTGATTCTTATGTTTGAAGTAAGGGAGGATTCTTGTTATATATATTTTGATTCTTGAGGTGGCTTAAGGGTGGGATAATATTTGAAAAATTAGTGGCCTGACACACCATCATATTTGAAATTATTTGTGTTTGAAATATTTGGTACTATCGTACTTATTTATAGATTGTTTCCTTGCCATTTATGATTTTATTGAGTGCCTATATATGACGATCACAACCATATAGATATTTTTGTAGGTTTTCAACATTCCGCTAAGGCGAGGCTCTAATTCTTTCTTCTTGAGTCGAGTACTCGAGTCGAGTCAGTTGGTTTTGTTTAATTTTTGTATACTGAATTGATTTCCAGATTTTTTAAAACTATTGTTCATTTTGCATTTGTAATTTAGAGAAATTATCACATAGTGGTTTTGTATTCTAATTAATTATTTTTAAATACTTGTGTAGTCAAATCTTGGTCTGATTACAAGCTAATTATTGATCTCAGATTTGGGTCGTGACACCTAAACTTCGTAAAATAATGCAAACAAATTCATAGCATATTTTAGTTCAATCCTTCACAAAAACTACGTTGTTTTTCTAGTTAGAAAACGGCTTCACGCACCTACATGTGTTTACATAACACCTTCTGTTTTCTTATAGACGGAAAGTGCGAAGGAGTCAATGTTTAATAGTTTAGAGATTAAAATGTATAACTAATTTATCCAGGGCTAATAGTAATAATTTTTTGGTAGTTTAGGGTGCAAAATATATTATTCCCCTACAATATGCGAACGCGAACGCGACCTAAATACTAGGTAGGATTCCCGCCGGTTCAGACTAGAAAATGGGCATACCTGCCAACATGCGTATTACATAGTGATACCAAATTTTTAATTTTTTATTCTCATTTCCAAAAGCAGGAAAAATGAAAAAGGAAAACCACAATAAAATATCTGTGTCTATATAGCCGCTGTAACGCTTTCCCTCTTGTAAACGGTTATCTTCCTTTCGCAGTCAGAAAGGAAGAGAGAACTGAAAAACCAGATAGGAGAGATCTGTGTTAGCTTATTCTTATTCTTTTGCTGCTGCCATGGCAGATTCAAATAAGTACATTTCACAAGAAGAGCTGAAGAAGCACAATAAATCTGGGGATATATGGATCTCAATACAGGGGAAGATCTACAATGTCACAGATTGGACCAAGGACCATCCAGGAGGTGAGCTTCCGTTGTTTAATCTTTCTGGTGAAGATGCTACGGATGCTTTCCTTGCTTATCATCCCGGCACTGCGTGGCAGTATCTCGACAAATTCTTTACTGGGTATTATCTCAAAGACTACTCTGTTTCTGAGGTATCAAAAGATTATAGAAAATTGCTTGCTGAGTTCTTAAAAATGGGTCTTTTTGAAAAGAAAGGGCATGTGGCATTAGTTACTTTTTGTTCCATGGCAATGATGTTTTCCATTAGTCTTTATGGGATTTTTTGCTCGGATAGTACATGGGTACATTTATTTTCTGGTGGGTTAATTGGATTTTTGTGGATTCAAAGTGGGTGGATTGGACATGATTCTGGGCATTATATGGTAATGGTAAGCCCTAGACTCAATCGATTGATTCAGATCTTAACTGGTAATTGCCTTGCAGGGATAAGCATTGCGTGGTGGAAACGGAACCATAATGCCCATCACATTGCTTGTAATAGTCTTGATTTTGACCCAGATCTGCAGCACATGCCGTTCTTTGTTGTATCTTCAAAATTTTTTAGCTCAATTACATCTTATTTTTATGAGAGGAAGATGAATTTCGATTCTGTTTCGAGATTCTTGGTTAGCTATCAGCATTGGACATTTTACCCTGTGATGTGTTTTGCTAGGATTAATCTGTGGGCTCAATCTATCCTGCTTTTGTTGTCCGAAAGAAGGGTACCCAATAGAGGTCAAGAGATTTTAGGAGTTCTGGTGTTTTGGATTTGGTATCCTTTCCTTGTTTCTTGTTTACCCAATTGGGGGGAGAGAGTGATGTTCATTGTTGCTTGTTTTGCGGTTACTGGAATTCAACATGTTCAATTCTGTTTAAATCATTTCTCATCCAATGTCTATGTTGGTCCTCCAAGTGGAAATGATTGGTTTGAGAAACAAACAAAGGGAACACTTGACATAAAGTGTTCGTCTTGGTTGGATTGGTTTCATGGCGGATTGCAGTTTCAGATTGCGCATCATCTGTTTCCTCGTATGCCTCGAGGCAATCTTCGAAAAATCTCACCATTTGTTGTGGAGCTCTGCAAGAAGCATAATCTGCCTTACAATAGTGCATCATTTTGGATGGCTAATGTTATGACAATTAGAACTCTCCGGGCTGCAGCCTTGCAGGCTAGGGACCTGGCCAATCCAGTTCCAAAGAACTTGGTTTGGGAAGCTGTTAATACTCATGGTTAGTTTGGGAGATCATTTTCCAAGTTTTAATTACTGCAGTTATTTATATATATTTCAATGCCCATCAATGATTAGGTACTTGTGAGTGGATTTGGTTTATGCTTGAGGGTGGTTATCTTTGATTTTCAGAAAGAATAATGAATTGTAATTTCTTCAAGGCTTCAACTGTGAGTTCATTAGTTTGGTTCATTTATTTATTTGGTTTAGGTTGTATTTAAGATCATTCAAATACTGATTACCTGCAGGCTGATGTAGTTCTGTAGCCACTCTTGTTTCTGCTCTACACTGCAGTGAATGTATTAGTGGAATGTTAAGTAATATATTCTCCTTTTTAGCTACCTGTTTCTGATTTCTTTTATGTGCATTTTTTCCGCTTGTTTTGGAATTTTTTTTTTCGGTAAGAAAGATATTCAAACATCTGATTACCTGCAAGTCATGTAATTCTTTCTCTACTGTTGTTTCTGCAATGAGTGTATTAGTGGAATGTGAAGTAGTATATTCTCCATTTAGCTACTTGCTTTTGAATTTCTTTCTTTGCATTGTTGTTCCTTTGTTTTGGATCGAAGTTAGTATTTTTTCGGCTGTTGAAATTGGTTTTGCAGTTTAATCTTCTCATTTCCTAAGAAGCACTTTGGTAGTGCAAAGTGAATTCAAAAGTTTTAATTTGCATAAATTTTGCTTGAGAAGTCCTTTCATTTCTGAAGTTGTGGTAGCAGAAATTTGTATAAAGGGAAATGGAGTGGAGTGTTAGTTCTGTGGTGACAATTAGGGAATGGTGGACGACATTGTTTTGCTTTAGAACATGTGGATAGCTACGTGACATTTCCTTTGCATTTGTTGTGTTATGCTTGAGCCTGAGATAATGATATGATAAGGTGAGAAATATGAAGCATTGAATTTCAGGACCCATAAATCACTTGCGCCCAACCTTTTTTCTTTCCTTGTAGATTTATGGTATCATTCAATATAGCTGTTTTTTGAGGTCTTTTGTTTCAACTTAATAATAATAATAGTATTAAACTTCAAGTTGCAAAGGATTGTCGCGGATCTGATTGGTTGAATGAAAAAGTATGGGGTCCAAGTTGCGAACTTTGTTTATATTTTTGTATTTGCATTGCACAAGTTTCAGTAAATGAAGTAGTACTATAAACTGGCAAAAGAGGAAACTTCGCTCCTCTCTCTTGATTCACCCACAGTCGGCCACCCACCGCAGATTCTGTCATATTTCAATGGAATATTCTGCTGCAGTAAATTGGAATCTGGATATTTTTCGGACACTGAAAGTGTATGGTAGGCTGCAAGCTGTTTCTTGATGGTACTGCTGCCTGCAAGCTTCGCTGGTTTTGTACCAAATGCCAAGCTGTCGTTCCATTTTTGCAGGATCCTCAATGCACCGGTTCGGTTCCAAATCTCTTTATAGGATCCATCAACATTTTTTTTTTATTTGCCGTATATAAAAAATAGTGTTTTCTTAAAAATCATTTCCAAAGGTAATATGAAAATGAATTGGCTTAAATAATATTTTTGCCACAAACTTTCGATATTTATACAATTTCATTATATTTTTAATTTTGTAATAAAATTATCTGTGCTTGTATAATTGGGATAATTTTTACCATATTTTGAGCCAAGGACTAAACTGAAAAAGCTTAACGTTTAATTTATCTTCTTAACTTGTACGTGATGTTCAATTTTTCCATATTTAAACTATTTTTTCCCTTTTTGTCATTTTGTCCTTGAATAAAATGATCAATTTAATCAATTTTAGAATTGATCAATGCCTTTTGTTATATTTAATGCTACTAAATTTATTTTTAAATTAATAAAAATTATAAGTACTAATTAATCAATTTGTCCAAGTTTAGAATGCAAATTGGCAAAAAAAAAAAAAAAAAGGAAATTGAACATCAAGTACAATTCATGGGCTAAAATGAGCGTTATTCCAATTGGAAAATGGATTGGACATTCTATAGTTAGCTAACCCATCCTGGTAACAACACTCCAAGTCAGCATCACACTTTGGGAATAAAGGAGAGCAGAAAAATTGAGTAGCGCATTGAGCCCCAAATATTATGTGGCTTTTGGGATAAGAATTAGGTATTCTAAACTATTAATCTTCGCCTTATCTTATATTACACATCAGAATCTTATAAGATAATTAAAATGAGAGAAGATTAAGAAAATGGGTTTTGCATTAACTGATAGATTCGAAATAGGAGAATATATTCCGTGTTGGGAGAAAAGGAAAAAGTGAAGGTGTTCAAGCTATAATGTAACATGTCTTTATCATTTTGTTAATGTTTAAGAATATAAATTAGGATTTTTTTTTAAAAAAAAAGATATTGGAATTGACCATGACTCTTAGCACTTCTTCAACATTATATGGTTTAACAGTAAAGTTTTTTTTTTTTTTTGGAATGAAATTGAGTTTTTTTTTTTGCATAGATATTACTATAGTAGTATTTTTTTTTTTCAATAAACAGTTAAATATAATAATAAATTTTACTATAACTTTGTGACTTGAGGTTGCATTTGGTGACTCATAAAATTGTTTTTCTGTGAATTTTAGGTTTGTAGCGACAATTGGTGGAGTGAGAACTATGGAGAGGTTTGGATGGAGAGAACTAAAGGTGGGTTGTGTTCTAAATTGAGGAGTAAAGTAAGAACAATGGGTGATTTGGGTGTGGAGTGATAAAATTGATCATTTTATTCAAGTTTAGGAGCACCAATCGATAAATAAATAAAAATGTACAAAATGAATATCATGTACAAGTTTATGGGACAAACTGAATATTTATTAGCCCTTTTCAATTCAATCGTTGATTTTCCCAAAAATAAATAAATAACCCTTGATTAAAAAATATGGTGAAAATAATCCCAGCTATGTGAATGAAAATGTTATTAAAGTGTGAGAATGATAAAGTTCATGGTGAAAATATTATTTAACGTAATTAATATGTAAAATTGATGGTATCCTTATACTATCTAACTCGACTTCTATTTTCAGAAGAAAAAATCTTGGGTAAACTGTATTTATCATATTATTTATAAACTAGTTCAGTAGATAAATTTCTCTCTCTACATTTATTTATTTATTTAAAATAATTATTATAGATTATAATTGATTGATTGGATTCATAATAAATTAAAGAAAAAATTGGAAGTGATGCATTGTAGAAAAATAATTAAAGTTGAATTCCTATAAATAAACAATTATCTTTATCCATATCAGTAGTAACAATATTTATAAATATCAATTATTTCCGATTATTAAATTTTAAGAAATAATAGTAATGTATAAGATAATTATTTTATGCTTCGCGAGGCAAATAGTATAATAGGGAGTTTTAGTAGTAGTAAATAGCGTAAAATTTTTAATATTAATTAAATAGCACTTTAAAATTTAAAACACAATTATACCCTTATCATTTAATAACAAATTATAGAAATAGAAACTAACATAATAAAAATGAAAGAAACAATGGAAACAAATTCTACCCAAAAATCAGCCGCATCTTTTCTTCTTCTCCCATGCTGGTCTCTCTCTCTCTCTCTCTTCTTCTTCTTCTTCTTCTTCCTCTTCATCATCATCTTCATCTTCTTCTTATTCTTTTTTATTTTTTGACTTTGTTTAGGTATATAGCTTATATATACTAGTATATGAGTCTGAAGAAAGAGAAAAAATTTAATTATGGCTAGGGTTTTGGAAAAGGAGAAAATGAGATGTACTGGTATATACTAATTATATATACTAGTATATACACACACTAATATATATGACTCATATATCGTTATATATATATGGCCCATATACCGGTATATACTACTCATCTTCTTCATTTCTAAAATCCTAGCCGCCATATAAGCTCTCTCTTTATCAAAAATTGCAGAACAATATGATAATCATATAAATCCACTACTGAATAATACAAAATCATATAAATCAACCACAAAAAAATAAAAAAAGAAAAGAAAAGCCGACTGTTGGTAAAGAAGAAAAAAAGAAGTTGCAGCAATAGAAACGCCTAAGAAAGATGATGAAATAGAAGAAGCCAAAGAAGAAGAAAAAGAAGAAGCAATAGCAAGAGAAGTGCAGAAGAAGAAGATAAGAAAAAGTATGAGGGAGTTACATTCTGCAATTACTTAAGGAAACAATTGTTTTTTATTTTAATTAATTTAATAATAAGGGTGAACTTATTTACTCTACTTAGCAAACTATATATCATTTACTTTTTAAAGCTTTGAAAATATGCTAATTCTTTACATTTCCCATTACTTTATAATATGATATCAACGCATTTCAAAATCAGTTAGCTGACAAATATGAAAAAAAACACTCAAACTCAAAATTTGGGTGAGAATATGTACCAATTACCAAAACCGAATTCGTAGTTAGAAGTTATTGAAATTTTTTAAAATTATGGTATTTATTTTCGGTTACCATATTTATATTAACTAATGGTACAATTATCAATTGTAATTACTTATCGGTAACTGAATTACCAAAATCCTTCTCTTCCTCAAGAAGACAAAATTATTTTAGTTGGTCGTAGTTATGCTGGTCATGCTTTGTGTTTAGCAATTGAAATTTTCCTGAGAAAGTTTTGATTGCAATTTTTGTATCTGCATATTTGCGAAATTCTATTAATCCAACTGCAAATTTAGATCAAGTAAGCCTTTAATTATCATATCTTTAATGGGTTCTAAAGGATTTTATTCTAGCAATAAATTTGAATATTCTTTCTGGATTTTGGACATTTTTTCAGAAAAATACCAACAGATTCCTTTTTACACTATGTTTAGTTTGAGGGTATAAATATATAAGTAAAGGAAAAAAGATATAGGTTATCTCGTACCTTATATTTTTTTGCCTTTCCTTTAATTACTTTTTTTTCCAACATTACTAATTTTCTAATGTACTATTCCTTACATTTCTCCATTCTTACTCTCTCTTACTGTTTCATTAATTACCACCCCCACCCCATCCAAACATAGTTTTCAATTAATATTTTCGAAATTCTAGAAAGACCAAGACCCACAAACCTGAGGCAAGTGCACTTAAATTTGGGTTTAGTATTAAAATCCAGTTATTATATCACGATATATATAATCGAACTGAATTGAAAATTAATTTACTAAATACAAAATTTCACAAATTGTGATAATATTTTGGTAATCCAAACCAAATTTCACAAATGGTAATTACAGTTGATTTATTAGTCTTTATTAATTGTGTATGTACGCAAGTTATTTAGATAACTTTTATCTAAAATATAACACAATTGTGATTATGATTACAAATTAAAAATATTTTTATTAAAAATAGTAAATCATAAATATTGACTTATCGTTTTAATGGGATAGAAAGGAAAATGAATTGATTTCTTTTAAGACGATTGAAACACAAATTATTTTTTAGGCGGTCTAATTTAGGGCAAAATTCCAAAACCATCCACTGCACGAATTTATCAATTAAATAAAAAACATAATTTCTTCAAAAAAAAAACACGATTATTATGAAAAAAACCATTTTAACTAGAAACACACGTACAATAACGCATTTTAATTAGAAACACACGTACAAAAACGGGTAACTAATCCTCCATATTAATATAACCGCCATTTTCTCCCCTTTTTACTCTCAATTCTAGAACCCGATTCGCTAGACTGTGTTATGATCGCCCGAACAATCCTACTATGAGTGACGCCGGATCTCCTGCTTGTGCGGCGTGTAAGTTTCAGCGTAGAAAATGCACTCCTGATTGCATCCTCCGTCCTCATTTCCCTTCTTCTCGCGACCGTGATTTCCACAACGTTCACAAACTCTTTGGTGTCAAAAATCTTTTGAAAACCCTAAGTCTTTGCAGCACAGGCGAGCAAAGAAAAGCCGCCGCTAATTCTTTGATCTTCGAGGCCAACGCTCGCGCTGTAGATCCTGTTGGCGGCTGCTATGCTATTGTTATGAATTTGGACGCAAGAATCAGGAGTCTTGAGCAAGAAATTCAATTCATCAAGTCGCAAATTGCTTTCCGTAAAACGTTGATGAATCCTCCTCCTCCGCTTCCGAATGTATATCCTTATCCCCCATTGCCACAGCCAACACGTTCTATCGATATTGAGAGAGAAGAGTCTTCATCGGCTGATGCGGTTGATTCTCTCTTTCTTCCTGACAATTACAATACAAGACGAAATGACTAAACGCAGGTTCGTTTTGCTTTACTTTCCTTCTACTTAAACTTGAAATGATGTGTGTTAATATTTTCAATTGCTACGTCATAATTCTGATATAAATTGTGAAACAATCACACATTATGAAATGCTTATTTATTTTGTTTACAAATTAATTTGAATAAAAATATGCAATATTATGATTCCTCGATAATCCTATTAGTAGCAGTATGCATAATTTCTACCTATCGGATTCAATTTCTGATTCAAATTTGAAATCTTAAATCCTTAATGGTTGAGTCATTTTCAAGAATATTTCATTTAATTGTGATAATAAGTATGTGTTTAGTCACTTTTCGTAAGTATGAGTTTTACTTATTTTATAATTGAAAATAAGACATAACCCAATCTTAAAAGTATTTTTCTTTTTCCGATTATGTGATGTGGGTGTGAGTTTCTGAATGTAGAAGTCAAAGCATGTTCTAATCTGCCGCTGCATGGGTATTTAAAACTGATAAATACTTATTTAATTTGCACTTAATTTGGTTACCCACAAAAGAAAACCAATTCAAAATTTACTTATGATTGTTAGAGTATAATTATGTTTTGCAGACGTTACAAGCCTAATGCCTTTAACTAGGAATATACTAGTAAAACATTGGTAATTTTGTAATATTGTAGTACATTTTCCTCTTTAAGGATTCTTTATCATCAATCCAATCACCATTCATGCATTTTCCTTTTCTTATCAATGAACTAAACCCTTTCACTCGTATGGCTTAGATACCACGAAGCTCTTGGAAAAGTAATTCAATTTTTTGGATTGATATGATACTTCTAATAATTATGAGAATGATAGGCAAAAGTTTATTCAGTTGGGTTTTTTTTTAATATATATATTAAAGAAAAGAGAGCGTTATTAATCAAAAGATAAGGTGTCAAACGACACCGTCTCTATTAAATAGTGTACATCATTTATCATTAAACAACTTTGAAGAACACTATTAGAAGGAATATTATAGTAAATAGCACTTTTTAAATTTAATTAAATTGATAGTATTTTTTCTCAGATTATTTTAAGAAATCAAGAAAATAAATATATTTTGTCATATTTTCTATAGCAAATATATTCAATATGTGCTATTTTATTATTTTCTGAATTTCTTATGCTATTTTTCTAAATAGCAAACATATGTGCTATTTTGTTAAAATACAACTTCTCTTTGTGTTATCTACTCAAATTGCCCCTATATATTCAACTCTACTTGTGCTACTTGTATTAATTGAATAATCTTGGATTCTAAAATTATTTCCGTTAGTGATATATTTGAAAAAAAAATTTGAAATTTTTGGATTAAGCAATAACCCATGTTTGCAAGCGTTTCATTAACGATTATTGGTTTTTGTTGTGGTTATGATATACTTTCGTGATTATGGGTATGATATATCACCATGTTCTACTTCAGTTTAATGATTGGATTTTTTTTTTTTTTTTCTGTTGTTGCACTATTTATCAAGTGCTGTTTTTTTTTTTTTTTAAATCAAATTTATTAAGCGCTGTCACTTTCATAGAAAAGTGCTAATTTATAGTTTTCAAACGTGCAGGGGGGGGGGAAATGGTGATGGTAGAGGAAGAAGAGAATTAAGGGAATACAATGTAAGAAGACAAAGACGGTGCAATTTACAAAAGCTAGCGGTAAAGATGTAGATGATGGTAGTTAGCAATTTGGAAATACCACTTTTACTATACTCTTAGTTTAGATGCTTATACTTGCAAAAGGTATATTACTTAAGTGTGTTTAGTATATGGAATCTGGCCCGCTAAATGGCTAGAATTTATACAGAGAAATTTTAAAATTCAAGCACATATTGAATGGGTTAAAGAAATGCTGATAGAACCATCTACTTGAAGCGTTAAAGGGAGCTGCCTAACAAATGTTAACCATGTGAAATGGATCGACCACGTAAACTGAACGGCAGTTCTTGATTATGGACCCCAATGCCAGCCCATTTGCATTTTCCTCCAAAAAAACTGGCTCCCCATGTGAATTATGTGGCCTCCATTTTTCTGCTTATGTTATGGAGTCAAAATTCAATTGGCTCTCCTTACGTCAGTTTCTTTCTAGTTTTGTCCTATCTATGGCTCTTTACTCTACACCCTACAGCTCATGCTTCTAATCCCTTTGCAAATATTACTCTACTTACTTGGCCATATCTCGATTATTTTTGACATTTAATATTTCTATGTATGAGTTTTCTCTCTTTTCTTTCTCATTTGTAGAATACATAATGGTTAAGGCGCAAAGTCGCTTTCCTTTCCCCCTCGCCACTTTTCTCCCATATGTATTACTAGTATTATATACTAAATGAAATTTTTATTTTTTGGCTCTACTCATGCTCACCTAAAAAAAACTATGAATAAATTAATTCAAAAAGAAAAACCTAAAATTATTATAAGGGTCAGAATATTATACGCGTGCTATTCATAAAAAATTGAAAATGGAGAATTGATTCATGTTAGAATAGACGTTTTGGCTGGTGTAGTGTAACAATGGATAACCAAATAAGACCATTAACCATATTGAATCTAGTACGTGTCGCATGGATTGAAATATTGTCTCAACACCACCCAGCATATATGCAAGGAAAGAAAGCAGAAGTTTGTATGCTAATTTTAGTACATTTTGATTTATTTATTTCTTTCTCTTTTTTTTTCCCTTTCCTTTATGGAGATAAATATAATTTGGTACGTTATATTTTTGGTGGATGGTACAATGACACCCTTTTTGTCTGCCTCTACAACTACTGAACCTGCCTAATTATTGTTATCTAAAAATCAAATGAAACAAATTTAATTATTTCTAAAAATTACTCAAACTAAATCTTTGTTAAATTCCACTACACTAATTATTTGAAATTCAATATTTTACGATGGAGATGGAGAAGAATCAGAAGAAATGTCATTCAGAATAGAACTAGCAGAACCACCTTCATTTTTGGTTCGAATATCTTCAATCATTCGAAGCACCATGTTCATCTTTGGACGGTCTCTAGGCAATGGAGCTACGCAAAGCAATGCTACTTGCATAAGACCCACCATCTCATCTTCCATTTCTTTGTACCTTAATAACTCAAAATCAAAAATTTCCCATGGCCATTCTTCTCTTTTAACCCTTTGAACCCATCTTACTAAACTGGTTTCACCTTCCCCACTTGGAATTTTGCCTGTCAGTATTTCTAGCAAGATTACTCCGAAGCTATAAATGTCGCATTTTTGGGTGTATTTTGAATTGGGTGGTGTTAATTCTGGGGGTTTATATCCACTGTTTGAGAATGTTGGTGATTGAATTTGAACCAGTTGGTGTAACCCAATATCAGCAATGCTAGAATTGCCTGTTTGATCAACTAGAATATTTGAAGATGTTAGATTTCCATGGAAGAGCTTTGCTTTGTTGTATCCATGGAGGAAAGCAAGTCCTTTTGCTGCTCCTGATGCTAGTTTTAGCCTCGATCTCCATTCTAATGGTGTTCTTCCTGGCCCTCTATTCCCTGAAGTAAATTAATTACATTAATTATTAATTATAATGATTAATCTCTAATAAAGTAAAAATCGGAATGTAATCAAGTAAAAAAAATAATAATTACCATGTAATAGAGTGTGTAGGCTTCCATTAGGAAGAAAATCATAGATCAAAAGCAACTCATCTTTGGCGTTGTAATAAGCTCTCAGGCTTACTACATTACTGTGCCTTAATCCGCCGATCAATCTCAGCCACCCATCAAAGTCCCTCCTCCGCCTCCTTTCTCTTACTCTCTTCACCACCACCACATCGCCGCCTTCAATGTCCACCTTGTAAGTGGTCCCCACTGAACCCTTCCCTAACAACTCAGCAGAGGATTTTAACAGGTCCTCCACGTTATTAAATCCTTTACACCCTTCGAAAACCACCATCTGATCGTCTCCTCCTCCTTTGCCTTCCCTTAGGCTCAAGCTCAGCCCACCACCGCCGTAGTAATATCCTCCTCCGATTTGTGAGCGGGACCCACTTTTCCTCCTTGAAATTGCTTTGCGGGTTAGGGACTCTGATTGGGACCTACTATTTCTTTTTCTGTAATAACAACAGTACGTTATCGATACCACCACTGCTAGAATCGCCGCCGCGTCTATTCCGATAATCAACAGCACCGGCCAATTATCCGTTTTCGTCTCCGGTACGCGCTTTGTTGGCTCTGCCGGTACTGGCTGACTTTTCACAGTGGGCTTGGGGCATTCGCGCTGCAATGGCATGCCGCAGAGATTATCATTCCCAGAGAAACAACTCGCCGGGAATTTGGATAGCCATGCTGGAATTTTGCCGGAGAGATTGTTATCCGATACATTAAATTCTACTATTGGAGACGATGAATTGGCAAACTTCATCTTCCCGGAGAAGGAATTGGCCTCCAGTCGCAGCGTCAGCAAGTGCGGCATCGAAGCCAGCTCGTCCATCGGAATATCACCGGAGAAATTATTATGAGACAAGTCAAGGCGGAAGAGGCGGCGTACGCGTGATACGCCGAAAGGAAATGGTCCAGAGAACCGATTGTAGGAGAGATAAATGTGTTTGATGTTTCTCCATGAAGAGAAATTAAAGGTGGAAGAACTAGAGATAGAATTGTTCTTAAGACTAAGGAGTCTGAGTTGAGAAAGCCGAGTTAACGAGTGGAAAGAGCCGGTAAGATTAAGATTCTCAAGAACGAGCCGCGTAACGCGGTGGTTTCTGGGATTACAGGTGACTCCGAACCAAGAGTCGAAACAAGGATTACTGGAGTTGACCCAGGAAGAAGAAAGTACCTGAGAAGGTTCTAATAAAGAATCTTTAAAAGACTGCAACGCCTCGAAATCAGTCACAGAAGAAGAAGCAGAAAAAGACCCAGAAAACAACAAGAAAAGGAAGAAGAAAAAGAAAGAAACTCGGAATGTCAACATTTTTTCTCGGGAAAGAAAGGGGTGGGAAAAATAAATAAATAAACCAGGAATGGAATAGCCTCAGCCTGAGGACGGACAGGTTATAACAAGCCGTAGAAAGAGTAATTGTAAGAGGGTTAAGAGATCACCTAATCCGTGTGCGTTAAGGAGCGTTTGCTTTAAAACCAAACAGAGCGTCTCCGGACAAGTGTAAAAACGAAAGAGGCTTGTGTTCAAATTTCGAAAAGAGAAAACAATGACATATCACATAATCAAATGTTTGTGTGTTGTTATGGTGAAATTTGGGTGCAAAATATTCTAATTAGAGTATTATTGTTTTGCATTAAAACGAAAATTAGTGACAGGTTGAGTGAAATACCAACTTATTGTTGAAAATAAAAGAGAGAAAACGACGTAAGGTGGAGTCCAGTTGTTTAGTGGGAAATGGTTGAAACAATATTAAAACGACACTAAACTATTTTGGCTTTAATTACAGCAATCAATGGATATAGAATTACTTTAAATCATAATGTACGTCTCTATCAGTCGTTCTATCATTTGCTTTCTTTTTTTATATTTGTAATTAGTTGTATTTTTAATATGTTGCTCCTAAAATCCATAACTGTTAACTTTAATAATTTGTTTTCTCAGCATACTGCTACTACTACTGTGGTTTTGATATTTTGTTGTGCTATTATTGA
>CATIWJ010242013.1:0-23387 GCA_949640765.1 Croton laevigatus | reverse complement strand
GACATACAAATAATAGAACAAATAAATTGTTGAATCAGATCAACAAGTTTTAATTTTAAATTTTTAATTCGGCCGAATTTCGGTCAAGAGTTTTATAAAACGGTTAAACGGTTAATTTGGTT
Source organism: Croton laevigatus (assembly GCA_949640765.1). NCBI lineage: Eukaryota > Viridiplantae > Streptophyta > Magnoliopsida > Malpighiales > Euphorbiaceae > Croton > Croton laevigatus. The sequence continues at coordinate 23,265 of CATIWJ010242013.1, read as the reverse complement.
AATAAAATATTATTCAGTTAAACGGTTAAAAATTTAATTCGGCTAAAATGGTTAAGGAAAAAAAATTCAGAAATATACTAATTCGACCAAGGATCGGTAAAAAATTGACCGATCCAGCCGAATGATCACCCCTAGTTAAAAGGTTAGCAAGCTGGTTTCAACTTAGGTGTGTTTTAGTTGTTTGGGTAGCGTTTAACTGATAGATGTTTGTAACATTTGTTTATAAAAAGTTAAATGCTAAAAGTTAAATGAGTTTGTTTTTAATAATAATAATTAAAAAAAAATTATATAAAAACTAGGGGCATGTGGTAGAATGGTAGAGGCTCTTATAGCCTTAACCAAGCTCAGGAGATCTATCCCTAATTGGGTATGAAAAAGTGTTAAATTCCTTAACCAGCAAATCTGGATTAGTCTAAACGTTGATATGCCTGAAAAATGGCTTGCTTAGAACAACAGATGCAAATGTTAAAAAAAAAGTACATATATATATATATATATATATATAACCTATTTCAAAATTATATTTTATCAAATTCTAAAAAAAGAAAAAGGAAAGTAGTTAATTTTTAGCATTTTGACCAGTTAAAACGCTAATAGCTAACCCATAAACGGTTGTAACACAGCTTAATACATTCTGTGATAGACTGAATAAATCATAATGTTTAAGTGTTTTTCTTATTTTAATGGAATTTGACTCAAACCAGTAAATGTTCATTTAAATGGTAGTTTTGAGGAATTATAATTGAAAAAGAAAAACCTACCCAGATCTGCCAAAGCCTAGAATAAGAGCCAAATTTTCTAAACGGTAGTTTATTGTTAATTATTTTTCAAATGCTTATTTTTTTTAAATGACATATAAATTTGATTGATTAATAATATTAGTTCAACACATGATATATTCTTATTCTTATATGATAAATAAATATGACAATAAAAAATTAAAATACTTTATTTGTGGTGACCTTAAGATTTTGGTAGAATAGAATAATTTTTATAGTAAAAAGCTGATATTTATTCACATTGGACGACAAAATAAAATATCTGTAATATTTTGTTTCCAAAACTTATGTGCTTTTAAAAACTAATGATATTTGAAACTAGCAGAAAGATATACTGATAAAGAAACATGCAACATTACTGTGTATGTGTACACTTAGTTATAAGGCTGCCTCAGTTTCCCATTATTAAAATTCAAAGTTTCAAACTACTGCAAAAAATTTGAACTCAACTTGAAAATTCGATATACGTGTAAACTCAGTTATAAGTAGCCGCCTCAGTTTCCCATTTTTAAAACTCAAAGTTTCAAACAACTGCCATAAATCTTAACTCAACCTGAAAATCTGATGTATGTGTAAACTTAATTATAAGCAGCCGCCTTAGTTTCCCATTTTTAAAACTTAAAGTTTCAAACTAATGTCACAAAATTCAAGTTAGCAGGTGAGGATTGTCTATTTTGCTCATTTCTCCTATCGAATGTGAGATAGTAATACTCCTCACTTTGGGACCAAAGACTCCCCCATGCCTTATGAGACTTAATTACTGGCCTGATATTCAACATTGGAGGATCAAGGTTGACTCGGATACTATATTAGAAATGAGCCGAACTCAACTTGAAAACCCTAGATGACATATGACCAACACTTATTCGACTCGAACTCATTTCTTATATCCATTGAGGAATACTAATTCACCCCTCAAGGATTAATTAATAATTTGTAAAATTTCAAAAAATAATTAATAATTAAAAATAAAATATTAGAAATACAAAAATGAAATTATATAATATGTAAAAATACGTCACTAATTAATAATTATAGTAAAAATAGACAAAGTTTTCCTTGTACAAATATTAATGAATGAACAAAATTTTCAATTTTACCCTTATGTTAGTGAGAGATAATAAATAGGAGATGGGCTCAACCGCTCAAATCTTCTCATCACCAAGCCAATTTAATATTTTCATCCAAAATTATTTTTGGAAATGTGAAAAAAAAAATCCAAAAAACACTACTTATGACAAAAATAATCCAACTAATTTTACAATTGACAAAAATAGCTTAGAGAATATTTTTTTTTGACAAAATTAACCGAACTTTAACATTTTATGACAAAAATAGCCTATCTCACGTAATAACTCCAACTATAAATCTACTATCACTTAAAAACAATTGTAATACACTTTCTATAATAAATATTAATAAAATTAATAAAACATCCGAAAATTAATTATAAAAATAAGTTTAAATTAAAAAAATTAATTTATCATTATATTCATTTCATTTTTAAAATTTTTTAAGGATAATTTTATATATTTTTTATTTATATAAAATAATTTTTTAAATAATGTTTAGATTTGTCTTTTATGTTTTTTTAAAAATTATTAAAAAATATGAAAATAAATTATAAAAACACATTTAAAAGAATGAAAAATTTGTTAATGCATTTAGTTACTAAATAATATGTATCCAATTTCTGAACAATATGCAAACAATTTCTGGTCAATATGCATACAATTGTTCCACAATATGCATTCAAAAAATTCTAAAACTCAAAAATTTTTTAACAGTGCGAGAGGGCTGCAGTGGGAAAGAAATATAAAAAGCTACACAGTATCCACCTGAAGCTCCCTTGATAAATATGCTTGACAGGTAATTTTACATCAACAGGAAGGCCATCATCTTTGTATTCAGACTTTTTACCATCAGAAGATGCCGGAAGTGCTGCAAACAAAGAATCGTCAAGCATAAATATTTTCAACTTCAATCAGTATTCAAAACGCTACATCTTCTTCTGCAACACATTTATGCACATTGGTATATTCCAAATAATATATAGAAGCAAGCCAAAAAACAAGGGAAAAAAAATTGATAAAAATTCAGAAGAAGAACATTGCTATTTATAAAACTTTCGTCTTTTTGTCAACATATCAGCCCTTGCAATATAAACAATATCATGAAGGTTCCCTTTCACTTCCTTAAAGTCACATTACGTAAAAATGATGGCACTAGAGGATGAGAGCTTCAAAGAGAGATCTCAATAAGTGGTAAAGCCAATGTTTCAGTCATTTAATATGTAGTTTTGCAAATACACGTTACTTTCCGGGAAAAAAAAAATTGAACTACATTCAATTGTACAACCTTTTCAAAACTAACATCCAGTCCATAATCATTATTTTTGGACACAACACCACAGGTTGTTTAATATGCACTTAGCTCATTCAACAAATGTGCTACTCGGATTGCAAAATCAACACCACATATTTTGCAAAAAAAAAAAGGAACAAAACATGTATAATTTTTATACAAAACAGGTACAAAAAAGATACAAATCAATAACTGCTATACTGATATCATATCAAAAACAGAGTCAGGAGCAGCACTGGATACTGGAATGGTTAAGATATCACGAGACAATTTTGATAAAGTTGGGTATTTCAACCAACTTAAAATTTCATGTCACAATATCCATACGGAACTCCATATTATACAACTATCTACTAATTTAGATACTCATTGCATAAATCTGTAGCAGAAGAACAGAAGCAAATTGTATTGCTTTGCACATAATAATATCAAATGAAGCAATAGGACAATATCTTATATCAATCACATTTAGAAGTAGCAACTAATCCACATCAATATTCACGTTTAGAAATAAAGCTTATGCAAGTATTAACCTGATCGAGAAAGGCTTCCGTGTCCTCCTGGTGAAAGCAGAGCAAGCTAATCAACTTTGTTCCATCAGCATCAGAGACAAGCATGCACTCATTCATAGAATCCCTCACTGTGTATACAGCAGTGCCGGCAAGAGTTTTAGCCACCAGCTTTGAGCTCATATTGACAGCCGACAGTCCGCAATTATTAGAAACACTATGATCAGAAAGAGCTAAATAAATAAAAAATTAGTTTAAATTTAACTCAACAAATCACCTAAAAGGGCAGGATTTTTTATTTTCTGTATGCTATAAACAACTATTTAAATAAATGACTTTACAGGCCTCTTTAATTTGAGAATAGACTTGAGAGCAAACATTATCAATTGCCATGTAGAAATAAATAATAGCATATAAATCCTACTGAATATTCCAAGAAACCGAAATCAAGTTATGATCGAGAATAAGATCAAACAAATAACGATGTCAATTTACACAAATTACATAATATAGAAGCTACATAAGGAGATATTAAAGTTCTCAGAGGTTCAGGAAGCTTACCTTGACCTGGATCTCCATCAAATGTTCTAATCGGAGATTCTGATCAATCAACGCCGAATTCAAATGTTCTTCACGGAGCTGAAATTGAAATTTCTTCACCTCCATCATCGATCGATCTTAGCTAAAAAGCACCAGAAATTTAATGATAAACATAATCGAAGAAAATGCAGGAAGGAATTTCACTGTTCTAATCAGACGAAAATCGATTGAAGAGAGGAACATCAAAAACTGCAACAATTCCATCAAAAAAAGCAAATCACAGAAAGAAAAAAGCAGAAATTGTGAAGAAAAGACAAAGAAGAAGTAGCGAGATTATAAATCTGCCAGAAATCGAAGGTAGAAGAAGCCATGGAAGAAGGAGTAGCTTTGCTCGATCTCTGAGGTTGGAGGAACAAATAAGAATGGCGAATATTAAACGAAACAGAGGAGAGCATGGGGTAGCCGGCGGTTATTTTTGTCAACAAAACCATAAATTGGGAGATTTTGACAAGCAAAGTTAAAAGGGGGCTATTTTTGTAGTTTTCCATTATTTTTATAATGACGTCACTCTATCATTTTGAAGCATTCAAAATATTAAAATTTTCTATTTTTATGAAACAATTTTTTTGAAGATTTAAAATTGAAACGAATTTATTTGAATTTAATAATTGGTTGTAAAATTTCAGTTGAACCGAAGAAAAGGTTCATGAGCATAGTGCAGCTGTTCAACACTGGAACATTACTCAAGGCATCTGATGCTGACGTCATGATGCTTACAAATGGTGACGTCATCCAACCAATAACCTTTCGGAGCAAGGCCTAGAATTATTGGTACTACCATTTCCTCAGCGCACCTCTTAAGCGCGTGCAAACATCAAATAAATAAATGTATAGTGTACGATAAAAAGGATTTTTTTTTTTTTAAGAGTACTGGGAAAAGGATTTCTTTTTTTTTTTTTTGAAAAAAGGAAATGATTTTAATTTATGAAATAAAAACTTAATTTTTGAATAGATCACTTTTTATTTTTTTTAAAGGCAGATATAATTTTGAATACTTTTATTAAGAAAATACAAAACTGTTATTTAAACAAGCTAACAGAAAAACTATTAATATACTTTTTTTTTTTGAATGAAAGGTAACTATTAATATATTTATATTATTCTTTTCATATTTTTCCTCATTTAAACAAACCGCATATAAAAAATTTAAATATGACATCAAATGAGGAACTTGTCTGAATATTGTATAGTTTGTAAAAATTTGCATTTTCTTTTAAAAATGATTTTTCTAAATGAAATATATATATATATATATATATATATATATATATATATATATTTCATTGATTAATAATATTAATTGAATACATAAAACTATACTCTCATATGAAAAATAGAAAATACAATAAAAAAATTGAAATATCTTGTTTGAAGATGATATTCGGATCTTGGAATTTCAAGATAAAAAACTGGTCCTTATTCATATCAGACGACAAAATAAGATCTTTACATTAGTACTTTCAAAATTTATGTGCTTTCAGAAACTAATTACATCTGATACACATAGAAAAATATATTGATGGAGGAACAAGTCGCACTACCAAACTCCATAATCAATGACCACACACATGAAGATATGAGATTTTCAAAATAAAAGAGATTAAAAATTTCCTATTTGTATCTTGAACAATAAAAATTAAAAAAAAAAACTCTATGATGAAATTCAAAAACTCCAAAAAGTAGAGGAAACACCAAAACAACCATTCATAAAAGAGGACAAAAAACACGTCAATATATGTTCAAACCAAAACTTGATTTGGAATTTGTTGAAAACAACCGAAAAATAGAAGAAAAGATAAAATAGGAATCACCGCTAATATGAAAAGATCGGCGCACGATAGCTCAAACGAAAAAATAGAAGAAAATATCAAGACAAAAGATAGAGAGAGGTGGGTAGCCATTTTTTTTTAAAAACAATGTTAACGTTTGATACATAATTAGAATAATATTAAAAAAAAAACTTAATTAGATTTTTTTTCCAAGATTGGTAGATTAATTAGTAGAATAGTTGTTGTTTTCTCTAACCTTAAATTTGATATGTCATTAATATAAGTGGTGGCTAAAAGACTTCCATTAGCTAGCGATAATTTACAAATACAACATGTTTTCAATATCTAATCTTGCACTAATTTGATGTTTACAGTGCTTAAATATGAGATTTATTTGATGTTTACAATGCTTATTGATGATTGTATCGTTCTTCTTTATGAGCTTGATAGAGTTTCTTACTCTTTTGTTAAGAGATTAGCGAATCATGTCACCCATCCGACTACTAGAGCGGTTGTTTCTATATCTATTTTTTCATGGGGGTATGCCCTCCTTCTTTTCTATATGAAGCTTTACAATTAGATATGAATAATATGTGTTAGATGTAAAGCTTCCAATAAAAAAAATATGAGATTTTATTTAATTTTTCTTATTTTGATTAAGAACTACTGGATTTGATAAAAATGAAGCATATGGAGCATAATTGAAGGAGTTTTGGAATATATGAGATGAAGTTGAAAGGTACTTGGACATTTTTTACACTATCAGGACTTTACTATTTTGCAAGACTAATGAGTAGTTATTATGGATTGAAGTTATCTGGGCCGCTAGCCCACAACCTTATCTAACATTTTAGGCTTAATTAACAGCTTAAGAAGGATACTTGAATACTATCATATTAATTTTGTTATATTAATGGTGGGCACTAGTTTTTATTAGTATATAAGTGTAATTTAAGTCTTTTGGAGGGCATTCTGATGCACCCTCAAGCTAAGAATGAATTTTAGGTTTTATTTCCAGAAACTTATTGTATTTTTCCTAGCCATGCACAGTTAACTTTCCCTTTTCAGTTAAGGGATAATTCAAGGTTGAAGTTTTTCATGATTGTGAGATCTTAACATACTTTAACTATTCTTTAATTTATATTACATTTGTTTCTTTTCTATGGCCTATTGAAAAAATATATCCTTAAAGAATTTCTGTTATTTGATCAAAAAGAGTTCGTTGTTCAATAAATAGAAATTTACATATATAACTAATTAACTATGTTAAATCCGTAATTATTAAGTCGAAGTGATACAAGTGGCGATTGGTACAACTTGATTGTGACCAGGCTTTTAGGTAATATTAAGTGAAGACATAATCTAGTTTAAATGAATTTTCATAGTCTTTGTTAATTGGGGTAAGGTCTTTCTAGTTTTTAATGCAATTAGTAAATTAAATCTTTCTTCGTATTTAGGGCTATTTGTTAGTTAGGAGTTATAGATCATATCTTAATAATCTAATAATATAGAAAGATTGGTTGGGGACGTTCCCTTTGGTTATAACTTGTCTGCAATGTTAAATTAATATCTTAGAGTCAATGATCAATCAATGTAAATTTAATACCGCGAATTACCTTTGATTGAGTTTGTCTTATATTGAATTTGAATTTTAATTGCTTTAATTTCGTTTTGTTTCATCAATATCACAAATATTCTCGTCCTTACTTTTATTTTTCAGTTTACTGTTTCAATTCTGATTAACCTTGAACAAGATTAGTCTCTTAAGTTCGACTCTTCTTATCTTATTTGTAGGTTTTTTCTTGTTAGAAAGAGCAGATTTTATTTTTATTAGTTTCAACATCCGCTATTGTATCGTGGAATTTAAGAAATATCCAAAGCACATCATGTTGAAAAATCACAAAAGTCAATCAAGATAATCTATGATTTTGGCCCAAATTGCATACAATGGAATCCACAAGAAATTTGCTAAATAATATCTTACACATGTCCAATTATAAGAATTCTCACATACTTTAAATGTGATAATCGATATTGTAACTTGTGATTTTATGGATAAATATGAAAATGACCATTGGTATTATCTATTAAGAAATAGTTTAGGATATTAATTAATTAATTAATTGGGATGTGGATTAAAATTCTAATTTATTATTAAGATCTTAGATGCATTTAGTGTTCGTTTAGTTCAGCTATTGAAAGTAGCTAATGGTTGTTTCATACCCAACTGCTAAGAGTTAGGTGTTTGGTAAAATTTTCTATCAACAGCTGACAACTCAAGTGAGTCCCAAAAGGCAACGGATTTCATCTGCTCCCTTCGGTAGCTTTTCACGATCGGCTACGTATTATATTTTGAAGTCAGACAAAAATAACCTCAATATTATGTTGTCTATATAAGCAACACAGTTGTGGAGAAAATCAAAGAACATTTGCTCTTAAGGAGAACAGAGAATATCAAACAAAGAAAAAAGTCATCAATTATAACTCACGGGTACTTTTGATTTTTTCTAATTGATTGAATAATAACGCTTTTTCAATACCTCTTTCTTATTCTACAAGCTATTGCAGGTTTTTTCCTGATTCGTTTTGAAATTTGATTAGGAAAAATATTATTTTGATTATTGTCGTTGTATTTTCTTGTTTGATAGTTGCTTATTGCATGAGAAAGAGCTTTGTATTCTTTTATCGGAGTTTTATTTTCATGTTTTATGTTATGTTTAGATTTGAATAAATTGAGAGCTTTTTAACTATTAGGATTCTCTCGTAGTAAAATTACGAACAGAATACTATTATCCTTTATAAAAAAAAAAAATTGGATTGTTGAAACTTTTGTTTTCTATTTGTACTTTGCCATCACTATATGTTGTAGCTTTCTAATGGCATGAAACTATTATTAAGATTCTTTCAATTCAAAGAAAACAAGAATAGGACATAGTTATATGTATTCCACCCCATTGAATAAAAAAATAAAAACTCTCACACCAGTAGATATTTCTCTTTTAAGTGAATTAATTGGATTTTTTTTTTTTATCAAGAATATATTATAATAGCTTTTAGTTACTTGTTTATTCCAAATTTCAAAACCAATTTTATGTGTCCATATACATACATGCATAGAGCAATTCACTAAAGAATTGATAATATAAACCACCAAGTATTTTTAATTTATATAAAGATGTATTCTTAACGATCATTTTATAATTGCCGTCAGCTATCAGCAACAGTTATCCACAACAGTTATCAACTGATTGAAACCGCTGAACTAAACATGCTCTTACTATTTGTTCTAGCCACGGTTCATCAACTGTCTATATCAGTTTGTGAATTAACGGTCACTAGTTCAACACTGTTTAAACTAGAACCGAATTTGTCTTGAATGGTCACTTGGCGGTTCATAAAATGACAATTCACTATTCACAGTGCAATTGAGAAACAATGGTTTATTCTGGTTCATGGTGGTTCTATTGATGTCCTAAACTATGTTTTTTAGCGCAATTTTTAGGATTTATCACCATAATTTAATATTTATGTATGAATTTGTAAATTTTTTCAAAACAAATAATGTCAACAATGCTGATTTTTTAATGTTTTGTCATAATTTATTTTATTTTATTTATATAAATACTCAAAATTATATTAATGGGTCCCGATTTTGAAAAAAAAATTATATCTTTTGCAATTATTTTCAATTTAATGGCCTAAAAAGCCTTAAATCGCCTTAAATTTATATCTTTTGCTTATTATTTTGATTTCTATATGGCGATATCCATATTTTTATTTTATTATATATGAGTTTCTAACCAAATCAATATTAGGAGAACCGAATAATTCATTGGAATATAAGAAAAGAATCACTTACTTAACTTAGAGGAGAGTAAAAAACACGCGCGTTCCCAAGTGTTTGGGAAAAGTAATCCAAATCCTGAATTTGTGATTTCTTTGCATTGCATCTTTCCCTAATAAAAACGTTCGCTTTTGTATGGTTCCTCTGCTGTCTATCTCACCTTTTTTTTCTCCTCTCAGAAAAGAACTCTCTCTTCTTCAACTTGCCCACCGTCAACACCCATTATTATCAATCATCTTTCTTCCCTTCTTCTTTCCTCTGTTCTTCAACTTTAAAAAAAAAAGCTTATCCAAAGCCCTTTCTTGAAAAATGGGTAGTTTAATGGGTGCTACTACTACTTTTCAAGAAACAAAAAAAGGTTATCATAATAAAAGCAAATCATCCAAAAAGAAACAACCAATGAAAGTTGTTTACATTTCAAACCCTATGAAGTTCACTATTAGTGCTTCTAAATTTAGGGCTTTTGTGCAAGAATTCACCGGCCAAGATTCTGAGTTGCCGGAACATGACTCTGCAACTGCAGGTAGGTTTCTTGATCTTGATAATAATAATAATAATAATAATAATCAAACGGTCCTGGATGATTCTAAGAATGATGGCGATGGCAATGATGATGAAGATGAAGTGGAACCCACTTTGGATCTTATTAAAGATGAGAAGCAGCAAGTTGATCTTCTTGATACGCCGTCGTTGGAATCCTTTGACGATATTTTCATGCCTCCAGTTCTTGAAAATCACTATACTATGGGTTCCAGTTTATTGTATGAATCTTCTGATGCTTCTAAAATATGATAATAATAATTCTTCAAATCTGGGTTTGCGAAGAAGCCTTAATTAATTAATTAATACAAATGTAAATTTAGTAAGCTCTCTTTCTTCTCTCTCTCTCTCGCTCTCTCTCTCTCCATATATATATGTAATTTGTTAGTTAATTAATTATAATTGTGGTTTTTAATTTATTTTCTTGTAATTATTTTACTGGTTTAATTAATAATAAATTTATGTTTATGTAATCTGATTTTCGATTTTATATTTTTAATTTAATCTCTTTATTTTATGAGCTGCATGTTTATCAAAGTTCTCAGAATTTTATCATTTGATCTTAACACTTAAATTCAAGGATGAGGTTCATGTTTTTAATGCATAAATAAATTTGTTCATTTTGTTAATTAAGTTAATATTATTTGTTTTAATAATTAACTCTTGTAAGTATTCGTTATGTTGTCATGATTAGTTAATGATATAGTATCTATGAAATAGTATAAATGAAGTTGTTTTTATAAAAAAAGGATACAGTGTGTGTATATATATATGTATATACACACACAGACACTTTTTTTGAAATAAATGACAAGGAAAAATGATCCTAGCTAGTATATATACTTTCTTGATGAATGGAGTGATTGAGAAAGTATACAGTGAATAGTAGCTTTCTAGCAAAGAAGCTAGCTAGGTTAAACAGTTCACAAGCCTTTCCTAAAAATAAGTAAATAAAAAGGTCAAGATTATTACAATCTTAATTAACCTTCAACCAAACACTACTAATTAGTAATTACAGAGTTTTAATCTCAATTATGTATGGTATATATAGTAGTAATTTTTGAAAATGTAATCGAAATTTCATCAATAAAGAATATATAATTTAGGCATGTTTGTGATATTCTCACGCTAGGATAAAAATACAAAAATAATAGTCCAAGAAATAGTTTTTTTTTTTTTCTGAAGGAATTTAACAATGACATGAAGACATTACATTAATTTACTCAATTTATTTTATGAGATTTTTGCTTTTGTTATCGATTTAATTTCATTATTTTGATGAATTGTGAAATTTAGTGGTGATATTTCTCTAATTTTTTATTATTATAATATAACTATTTTGAAAAGAGAAATCTTTTTTTTTTTTTAAAACTCAATGGCAATTTGGCTTATTCTTTACTATGGCAATATGAGGCCAACATTTGAGAGTTGAGGCTTTTAACGAGTTTTATAATGTATGTTTTATATTTATGTTCAAATATTTCAACGATTTTTATAAGATCAGTTCCTAATTCATACTCAAAGAACAAATTTATATATTCTATTGCACTCATTCCTAATAAAGAAAAGAATTCAAACAACATAACACAAATAAAACAATATAATATGCAAAGAACTAAATTTGGACAACGAAACTTCTCTTAAAAGAAGAAATCATCAAATAATAAGTGGCTCAATCTAAAATTCGTGCAAATGTAAATTTTATTTTTTAAAAAAAAATAATAGAAAAAATAAGAAAATGGATAATCACCAATGAAAAGTACATTGTGGTAATCCAAAATTGATGAAAAGGAGTAGTTAGGGTTTGGAGAAAGAAAACCAAATATTATTAGAGTTCTCTAATATGATTAGCTTTTATTCATGTAATATATATTTAAAATCCATGTATTCTTTTATAAGCAATGATATAATTTTAAAAATTATGAAATTTATAATTCTCACGTTTAGTATTCATTAAATTTTACAAAATACATTAATTTCAAATTTTATCAATCCAGATCACCGTGAAATTTCTTCTTGCAGAGGCACTAGCTTTACAACCATGCTTGCTCTTGGCAAAAGATTCTTCTATGGGTTATCAATCCTTAGTTTTTGCATTATCATCTTATTCTTTAGAATTTTTGGAATTCGGTTTCATTACTTCTAACTTAAGATTTTTTGGACATCCTCAATTGTATTCAGATGTTCACATAGAGGGACATAGCCAGCCGAGTAAGGAAGGGAGCCCACTTTTCAGTAGCAGAGCAGCGGCGGCGACCGGCAAGAATGGATGCTGGGCAAAAACACAGTCTTCCTTCCTTCTTCCCCCTCTCTTCTTCTTAGTTGCTGCTGCTATTCTAAATCAAAACGACAACATTTGATTTAGTAAAAAAAAAAAAAAGTTAATAAAACGGTGCGTTTCATACTAACCTAAATGCACTTTTTCTTTTTTCTTTCTTTCTTTTTTTCTTCTTTCTTTCTTCTTCTTTCGTCCGCTGTTGCTACAACTCTGGCGAGGCCTCAGACATCCTAATTTCTCATTTTTCTCCCAAAACTTCATGTCACATGTTAGCCAAAGTCTCGATTCATTTTGATCAATTTAAAATGTGGGTTGACATCTACTTATCCTATGAATCATTATCATTCGATGATATAATGATGGTCTCTCCTTTCCAAATTTTTTTTGTAATGGTCGATACACATTTGTATCAAATTTTTTCTTTGTTATGGTCTCAAATCTTGATAGACATTTGTTGCTCATCTTAAAATATAATAAAATAAATATTTACAATTTGCTTTTGAAATTTGTCTTATCAAAAATTTATTATAATCAACAATAAAAAAAATTGACATAATCAAATATTAATGACAAAGATGGTGTAGTACCAAAATCTATTGATAGAAATCATTAATAACATTTGAAGTTTTGGTATTCCCAATTTTAAAAACATAAAAAATTGTTTATATTCCAAATTGCCAGAATGCTACAATATAATATATAAACACATAAAATACAGCATGAATGAATACGATAATCATCGAATATCCCCAGTAGAAAATAACAAATTACTCAAATCTATGAATAATGATAGATTAACGTTTCAAATAAATTTTTATTTGAAATTTATTAAAATTATATATATATATAAAAATTAGAAATGGCTAAAATTAGAAATTACTCCATCGTTCACAAATATAAACTTATTTAATTATGTGCTTAAATAATAGTAAAATATTAGATATTTGACTATAATACCCTTACAATTTATATTTTCAATGATCTTTCATTAATTATAAGGGTAAAATTAGAAAATATTAATTAATACTCATTAAAATTTGTAAATTATATTTATAGACTATAAAAAAAAGAAAGTAGTCTTACATTTGTGAACGGAGAGATTATGAGAGTGTTTAGTTTAGCTGTTTCATGTAGCTGATAGCGGTTAGATACCCAAAAACTAGAGTTTAGATGTTTGGTAAATTATAAAATCAACAGCTGATAGTGGTTAGTAACCACAAAAGCTATTGATTCAATAAGCTCATATTCAGGATTTTTTCATTCCAACTGATAGCTGATTTATATTAGGATTATATTAACTTTATTAAAATAAAATAAAAATTAATATTTAATAGATAATTATATGTTTATTGATAATTTTACGTTCTAACCGCAACTGCTGTTTTATTTTTATCAAACATCAATCCGAATTAGCTACCAGTTATCCACCACTAGTTATCAGTTAATAACAACCGCTATCCGCTACAAGCTAGTGGGAACTGCTAAACAAAACAAGGCTACTAATATACTTTTAGTATGATTAGCTACTAGTTAGTATAAATAGCTAAACCAAACAGGCTTTATATATAGTGATATATTCTTTCCAAAATAACTGTATTAGCATGAATAAATAACAATTAGTTTTCAAAAAAAAACAAATTATTATGTTGAAAATATAAATTTTTGTTGGTGAAAACACTAGCGTACCCTTAATCTAAATCTTATAATAAATGTTTATTATTTACTAAACTCACAAAATATTATCAACTAATATTTGAAAGGTAGAAAAAAAAAATCACAATTTTTTGTTAAAATTCAAGAATAAAATATTTATTATCAAAAAAAAATATTAACAAATAAAACACTTATTTTGGGACTGAGTTGAAAGCAAGGTTAGTGGCTTAAGTTGAATTTTAAAGATAGATTTTGTAGAAACGGATGCATGTGAAGATATTTAATATGGATTGCAATGTATAGAAATTCATAAAGTTAAAATAGTACGTCCCAATATTAGCCAGACATATAAGCATGCTTATATAAGTTGATATTGTGAGTTTTATATCTTATACGTGGACCAATAAGTTGATACTATATGGATATTTTTTCCCATATACAATTATTCATTTATATAAAAAAAGTATAATATGATATGAGGATGTGTGAATATTCATATACAACTGAATCTTGAGTAATTATATTGTATGTAAATTGTTTTTGAAATATATGTATATAAAATTTTTATTGGTTATGGTTAAAATTATGAGATTGTTAAATGTTTTTAAATATTCATTACCTTTGAGAATGATATGTATATTATGGTTTTTTTTTTTTTTAATATGAAAGAATCAACTACTGATATTATAAGTTGAGATATTTAGAATTAATATGCAGTTATTTATTTCATAATAAGTACACTAATCTTATTCAAGTGAAAATTTTATATGATGAAATTATTCTTTAAATATTAATTAATTTTTTTGATATAGAAATAGAATTAGTTGATTGATTAATTATAGTTTTTTTTTTTTAGGAAAGTTATAATTGTTTTTTTTTAAAGTTCATTAATTCATTTTATTGTCAACATATTTGAAATACATATAAGAATTGACAAAAAAAAATGAAATAAAAAGTTGAATCAATTTTGACTTGTGCAAAATGTGCTTAAAACAAACAAGGATAAATTTTAATTTAATAGGACAAAATATTATAATTTTTAAAATATATAAATAAATATTAATTTTTATTGATTAAAATTTGACATTTTGCTTAAAAAAATTGAAATACCACATAAGCTTAAAATAATGGGCATATCATCAATATCATGCTTCAACTTTTACATATTTATGCACAAAATTAGTGTTATAGTGAGGCAGGTGGGCATAAATAATAAATGAATCAATGTAGATATGGATATATTTATGCAAAAGAATAGTGTTGCAGGTGGACATAAATGATAAAGGAGTCACTGTGGATGTGGATATGGTGGTTAGATCTTTGGTTTGGACTTTTTTTAAATCATAGTTTATGGTTTTTTTTATGTTGGATAATAAATTTTGAAGTCACTGTTAATATTTTATTTGGTTAATAAAGTATAGTTTTTAGTTGTTCAGAAATGTTACATAAAAAATGCTAACTTTTTTAATATTTATAAAAAGGCATTATACATGTTTAACTATTTAAACAGTTAAACGCTATTCAAATAACTATTTAAACAGTTAAACGCTATTCAAATAACTAGTTTTACTGAATATATTATTATACTTCGAATCACAAAACAGAATCGGCTATTCACAGGGACGGACGTATGGTGGGAGTCGTTCCACCCCCCAAACAACAAAAAAAAAAAAAACTTTTTTTCTTTCGAAATTTGTTCCAGCCCCTACCTGGCTATTAATGAACCATGACCAGACTGTCCAGGCCCGATACATGAGTAGTAGTGATAGATGAATGGCCACGTGAGTGTATAATTTAATAAGCATGGAGTCATGGATGCAGTTGAGTTGAAAGGAGGCACCAGCCCACCATCTCCAACTTGTAATACTTGTTTGCTTTGGTACAAATGAAAATAGACTAATTAATAATACAATATTAATGCCATTTCAATTTCAGTACAGAGGTACAGTGCTTCTGTCGGTATATAAACCAAAAATGACCTCCAGATTCTGGATTTCTTTAGAATCGTGCATTATTACTGCTGTTTTTGAAGCTAAAACATGTAATTCGTACTGTTCTCTTTTTCTTTTTTTTATCGGGTGTCTTGGATAGACTAGATTGCATTCTGTTTATTACAAAATAGCACTTTGTAAATATGAAATATACTCATTCTGGACTCGTTCATGGAAATTTCTGCTGTCTAAATCAATTAAATTAAACATCATAAGTTCCTAGTAGTAATGAATGATAGCGATGAGTTATCAATTTTATTTTTTTGGGATAAGAGGTCATTATCAAATTCCTACATTCTTAAGCATACCTGAAATATACTCGATAGATTTAACTGTTTGAGTGACAATTAGTTATTCATATTACTGTTTTTTCAAATTAAAAGCTAAAGCTAAAAACTAAAAGAGTTAGCTTTTTATTAAAAAGCTATATGAATGGCTAAAAATAATCACAAAAATTACTTTAAAAATTACTCCCAAAGTGGTAGAAAGAAAAAACAATCAACTTACCCGATTCCTATTAAGCAAAAAGACAGTCCAAGTTATTCTACACAAAATTTAATAATAAAACTGAAACAGTTCAGTTTACAAACTCCTTTAACTTGTAAATTATTTTCATATTCAATTGAGAAAATAATTATTTTATTAAACTATTTTATCGTTATAATTTATATATTACATTATTATGTCTCTATAATTTAAACAAATATACTACTTTTGATACTCTGTTAAACTTTTCACTTATAATGCCTAAAATACTCTTGTAGATCTTGATCTTATAATTATTTTTCTTTATAGTTTGACATATTAAACTATTTTATCTCTGTATTTGGCATATTAAGTTATTATGACTTTGTAGCTTAAACAAATATATTACTGTCACTCTATTAAATTTTTTATTTAAGGCACATGTTAACAATTAGTTTTTTTTTTTTTTTAATTTCCATATTTTGGTTGATGGTCATTGTTAGCAAAAAATTGTTAATGGTTATTTTTGAACCATTGCCAAACAAAGATATTATTTGCTCCAAGCTTATATTCAATTGATAATTAGATGATATTGCCGTTTTTATGTTTAAAAAAAAAAAAGCAATGATGATTTTGGACCAAAGAAAGTTGCAGTTATGTTTGATATAACATAGAAAAAAATGGAAATATAATAGAGGCAAAATAATATATTTGTTTAAACTACAAAGGTATAATAGCCTCATATGAAAACTACGGATACACAATAGTCTAATATGTCAAATTAAAGATACATAATAACCAAATATGCAAAAAGGTATTTTAGACATTATGGACGAAAACTTTAATAGAGAAATAAAATAGTATATTTACCTAAATAACAAGAACGTAACAGCCTAATATGAAAACCACATAGACAAAACATCATAATATATCAAACTACAAGGACAAAATAGTAATTTTCCAATTCAATTTAATATTTAAAGACCAACAAAACATTTTATTATTTTCACTTTCAAGTAACTATGATACTCCATCACTATGCTATTAAACCATAAAAACAAGACTTTCTCTGCAAGGATAAGAGATTCGACGTTTGAAAAATAAATATGGAAAAACCATCACAAATCCCGCAGTATTTTAGGGGAGAAAAAAAAAAGAAAAACATGTCAGGAAGATGTTTTACATCCGAAGGATAATTTAATTAATACCAGTGACCTCAAATTCAAATCGAGTATAGAAAACTTGATTTACAAAGATATGAATGAATTCCGTTAATGCAAAACAAAGACAAACAATGGCAAACACTGCTGCTAAGTTACGCACAGTTTAATCCAAAATATTAACCTAGCTCTTGCGTTCATCAAATAAAACAGAGTTCCCTCTTGTCAGTAATAAAGAAAACACTAAGTTAGAGGTAGAGAACAAAACCAAACCTGGAGAGAAAGCAAGGAAACCGAACTGAGTTTCAGTTTGGTACATCCTAAACATCAGCGAGAATTAATCAATCCTGTCTGAGCCTGATGGTAGTGAATTTACATGGTTCTCTTCTCTCGAGGCACTCGTGATTTGGTCATGCCATTTTATGAAACCTTCTTCCAGAGCTTCTTTCATCCATTCATAACGGCAGCACTCTCTTGCCTCTGGAATGCTTAGCCAACTTCTACGACGAGTATTCTGTTCTGGCCAATATTGCAGTTCTTCCTTCACAAGCAATGCAAACATGGCAGCTTTACACAAACCTTCTGGACTAAACTCATCTTGTAGCGTTTTGCTTTTGAATGCATAATGTCCTAGAAAATGCTGTAATGGACAGAGAAAGATTAACTCCGCCGAATCACAGTTCAAGCATGGAAAAAAAAACTGCATTTTAAAAGATAAGAACTTTGGATCTGTGTGCAGCAAGAGAAACTGACAAATGTACCAAATCTTTGCTACTTACCGAGTCAGTTTCATAAGTTCAAAAAAGAAAATCATAACATATTATATATAATTAGACAGCCTATAGTTTTAACCGAAGTTAAAAAGATTATAAATTGTTCATTTCATAGGATAATTATTCTTTGAAATCAAGGAAGGAATACTTGATCTGCTGGTAATAACTGATATATTGATGCTCTTTTCCAATTCTACACGTTCAATTCAATAAACTAAATATGGCCTTAGCATAGTGTATTAAGAACCATTCTCCATTGTTGAAGAATATTAAAATTCAAATTTTTAGTAAAAGCTATATGCATATACCTTTTTTTTTTTCAAAATAACAGTATCAACAAAGTTACATATATCAAATGTAACTAAAGCATGAAATGATGTCCAATTGCCTAGAATACAAGTTCAACACCCCCCAAAATTTCATCTGATAGTCATATCAAATTGAATTAAATGATAGTGAAACGGTTACCAATAGTTATGGGAATGATATCACTCACCACCATGATCAGAAGTTCAGAACTAAGATATCTGAATATGTTAAAACATCTATCCTTATTGGCTTATTCTTTCACCATAAATTCTATCTAGCAATCAAGTTGAGATATACCAAGGCCCCAAATACAAATTCAATGGTTGCAATCAAGTTGGGTTAGGTCCTGTGTTAGTACTTGGATTTCATCAGAGGAAAGGCTTTATACAAATTGAGGATATGAAGAAAATCTATTTAGGAACATGATTATATGACTTTTAAACAGCACTGCAAGACTTAGCAGCTTTTAGATAAATGCTACAGAGAAACTGTGTCACTTAATAAAACCAGTGTTCCTTACAACAAGCATAGTGCCCCTAGAAGATGAAATATAAGTACACTAATTGTTGAAGCAGTTCTCTGGTTTCAGTTATTCAAAGTTTCCCCTAAATTGTTTTATCTAGTCGAATAATGTTCTCACCATCGCTTAATTGATTAATCAGACAAATTTATACCAATCTAATAGCACAAAAGTTCTAGTTTTCTTCTTCTGTACATTCTATCAGATAATGTTATTATTCAGAGCATTGAAATTGATTATCGAAGATGTCATCTGTTCATCTTTGTGAAATTCTCACTGATTGGTTTGCATGGCCTGTTCATAAACCACCATCTACGTATCACTTAGAAATAGAATACATAATTAGGCTACAAGATTTCAAGGACAAATGTCTTCAGCACGTTGGAATAAGAATGAAAAATCTTTGAAATGATAATCCAACAGGGACATTATAGCCATTTCACATGATTATCTATATATTGAGAACAAGTGAATCCCATAATAATATGGAAAACAGGATAGTCAAACAGGTATACATCAAATGCATTTAGATTACATGAATGGGCTATAAGGACTGGACCTGGCATTTGATTGCCATGTTTGTGTACTGCTGAAAGCTATAGAAGGTCAAACATAAGGGGCCTATGTTTACAAAACATAAGGTTGCCTATCTATACAAAAGCATCATTCTTTAACTTTGACCTTTCAGGTCAAGTCCCACAAACACAAAATATAAACTGTTTAAATTACAATTACTGGATGAAAAAATGAATATAGTTTGCATTTTTCTGACAAGGAAGTAAATGATGAAGAAAATAAAATTGAATTGTTGGGTTCATCATATTCTTTCCAATTTGCCATATACTTGACAACTAACATTAGATTTGACTAAACAAGGAACATAAGAGGACGCTCACATGTACATTCCCATACGTACGAAACAGGTATCTGTTGACCAACATTACAAATCCAAATAAATTTTCCCATTTGAATAATAATGATCCAAAAGGCTAACATGTCCACATGGAGAAAGAATAAAAATAGGCCTTTCTTACCACTAAATCACCCCGAACTCCAGCTTCTTCTAGAGCTTCACGTGCTGCAGCCTCCTCAACTGTTTCATCATTTTCCCAGCCACCCTATATTGGGATAAATTTCAAAATAGTTAACAAAGGTACAATATTATGAAGTATGGGTCATTGATAGAAAAATACATATCTATTACAGCATCTGGAATATAAGACCCAAACTTTCTAGTTCAAGAGAATATAACTTTCCAACTCCATATCATTCAATGCTTCTTTGGGTAACAAAGCAAATGTATCCAGTGAAGATTTGTGGTCATCTTAAATAACAAATGCATCCACTGAAGATTTGTGTTAATCTTAAATAGCAAATGCATCCATTAAATATTTGTAGTTATCTTAAATAACAAAGGTCATTACACCACAAGGATGTGCAAGGGATGTCTGGTTACCTTGAATTAACAAAGTTCAGTATATCACAGAAGACTGATGAACAAGAAAGTGTGGAAGAAAAAGAAAAGGGAAATATAAAAATACATCTAGAACCGTGAAGCCTATTTTCCAAATGAGGTGCCGATAAGCTATGAAAAAGAAACAAATGAGAAAATAATTACAGTACATTTTAAACGTACATGTCAATGTAAGAATTTTTAGCATGTACCTTCGGGAACAAAAGACCAGGTCCACTATTTGAGTTGATCATTAGTACCTCAACAACATTCTTATCAGTGCCATCACCATTTTCATCACAACTTCTATATTTAAAAGGAATACATCTGCAAATCAGTAGGCCAGTTAAATTCAAATAGAACAAACATTATATGCGTAACCTGAAGTAACAGATGTAAAATGTTCATAAGATTCTCTAAAATTGTGCAGCAAAAAAAAATAAATCCTAAAAATTTTGAAATGTAAAGGCAAACTGACTATTTCAAAGCAAAATTCAAACAGAATATACAAAAATGAAGTGAATGATTCTGCAAGAGCTTTCTTAGCTTCAATTTTTTTTAACATAGGTTCATCGAGTGAGATAGAATAGATTCTGCAAATCGATCGGCAGAAACCATCTGCAATGTGCTATTGTACAGTTTCAAAAAATTGCTACAAGGGAAACCAATTCCACCGTTTCTAGCAAAATAGACACCCTACAAATCTGTACAATGTCAGTTCCATTCAAATTCCTCCTCTATGATATTCAACAAGGCATAACCGCACACTTCCAATACTAGCAATGCAAATGTGAATGAAATAATAGATTTGGTTGGCAATTTTCTAGTAGAATATAAATGAATAATTTCATATAATGGCGGCCAGTGAAACCATCGTAATGATAACTATGAACAAATTATGATCATTAATCAAAACTTCTAAATAGTAAGAAGTAAAAATACCCGGCGACAAGGCGGCAGCCGGAGTCATAACGCTGCTGGTGGCGACCGGTGCGAGCCACCAATTCAGACATTGGAGAAACAAATTTCTTTCTCACTTTTGCTATAGCTTTGCGATTTTGAAATAGAAATAGAAACAATAAAACAAATCAATCTCAAACATCTTTCTACCCGTTTAGAAATCTGCTTTCGCCACTTCGAATTTCTCTTGCATTGCCATTATTTTTCTCTCGTTTCTAGCACCACCACCGCCAACCGTCTCAACCGGTGACCGGTAAAAAAAAAAAAGGTGAAAGCCAGAGAAAATTGTCGCCGTCAGTGTGTGTGAGATTCTTCGAGAGAGAAAGCGAAGCGAATATCGCGTGGATTGGAAACAGTCAGCGAGCGATAGCTACTACTGATTTGGTCGTTACTGTAGAAAATTATCGTTTAGTTGTTAATCAATGAATATGGCTTAGGTTGTTTTACAAAGTTATACAAAAAATTTATTTTCAAAAACTATTCACTAATTTTTTATAATTTATGGACTATTATTTACTTATTATTATTTATAATTTATTTACCATTATTTATAATTTATTTTCTGAATATTACATGTTTAGAACTTATTTAAGTTTTTTTTTTTAATTCAGAACTTGGTTTAATTTTTTTATATATAATTTTGTTACTATTTTATATATCAATTTATCATTATTTGTAATTTGTTTATATTTATATTTTATTATTTAAACTTTGTATGCTCACTCCAATGCAAGGGGTTGTTTCTATACACAACCCAATATCAAAATTTACAATTAATTTTATCAATGTCACAAAAACCAAAAGTTATAGTAGTCTTGAACTTCGCGATCTATACCTATTTGTTGCTCCAGTCGTGAATTGGGGTGGATCAGCTTGCCTTAGAGTTCACTAGGAGTTCTGCGAAGAAAAATAAATTTTTTTCAAAATTATAATTAACCTAAAATCCTTAATTCCGTATTTTGATAAATTAATTCCCAATTTTAAAATTTTATCTATTTGGATAGTCTCATCTATTTATAAATATAAATTTTCAATTTTTATGTAATTAGCCATGAAGAGAGATACTTTTGAACAAATTTGCAATTAATAGTTTAATATTTTTTTATATAAACGCTCTACCCTATTCTAATTTAAAGAGAAATTGGGGCTTAAAAATTTATAAGCCTCCAACATAGAACCTCAATCCCAAAAAAAGGTTGGTTTAGGTTTACCACTAGGATACGACTTAATAGTTTAATACAGTACTTTGTTTCTTATTTAATGCGAGAAAGGAATGGATAATGAAAGGGATGGTTTTG
>CATIWJ010241903.1:0-16277 GCA_949640765.1 Croton laevigatus | reverse complement strand
CCACAAGAACATATGCCCCCAGTGATATGATGGAAACGATTCTTATCCCTTAGAGATACTCGTCTGCCATAAATCTTGGATATGTATTTAGCAAAATTGTGGCAATCAACACAAATCCGAAGGTTTTTTATCACACGAATTGGGGCTTTCTCACCACCAGCAACGAGTCCAAAAGCCAAAGCCAGTTTCTCACTATGGCCTAGAAGTATTTTCTCCTTTTGCTCCTCATCCACATCATGTAAAACACAACTTAAATCAGGCACATAACCAGCTTCCTTGAACTTGATTGATAATTCCTTTACCTTCAAAACTACCTCTTCCCTCCTTGGATGAGAGTAATCGGTTGCGTGGAAAGTATGCAACGTCTGGTCCACTTCAATCCAGCTTTTTCCTGGCTCCTTCATCACAGCTTTACTGATCATCAATTCCCTTACTTCTCTCACATCTTCCCATCTCCCTGCAGAAGCATACAAGTTAGAGAGGATAACATAATTTCCAGCATTTTCAGGCTCTATTTCTACAAGTTGCTGACCAACAAATGCACCAATGTCTACATTCGAGTGGACTCTACAAGCACCCAAAAGTGAACCCCAAATGGCAGCAGTTGGTTCAAAAGGCATATTTTTTATAAATTCAAATGCCTCTTCCACTCGGCCAGCACGCCCAAGCAAGTCAACAACACAACCGTAATGCCCTATCTCTACGTTAACCTGATTATTCCCTTCAACCATCTCTTCAAAGATTTCCAGTCCTTTATCTTCCAATCCCCCATGGCTGCAGCCTGATAGAACAGCTAAAAAGGTCACACTATCAGGCTCAACTTTATTTTCTTTTCTCATCAATTTAAAGAGCTCAATTACTTCTTTTCCCATTCCGTGTTTACTATACCCCACAAGCATTGCATTCCATGAGATAACAGTTCGCTCAGGCATGCTATCAAAGATCCTTCTTGAATAATTAAGACTTCCGCACTTTGAATACATATCTATCAAAGAATTCTGTAGAACTACATAAAAGGGTAATCCGCGTCTTGTAATATGGTTATGTACTTGTTTCCCAAGATCTAATGATGCAAGTCCAGACAATGCAGTTAGCACACTAGCATAAGTAACGTAATTTGAATGCATTCCTTCTCTGTGCAATCTTCTAAACAGCTCTATAGCTTTTTCATCAAGACCCAACTGAGCATAGCCTGAAACTAATGCAGTACAAGAAACAACATCCCTCTCTGGCAAGTTCTCAAAAACCTCTTGAGCTTCAAGTATTCTGCCAGCCTTGGCATACATGTCAAGAAGAGAGCTCCCAATAAATATATGGGATTCGTAATTACACTTGACTAGGAGGGAGTGAATTTGCCTTCCCAGTTCAAGCCCAGATGAACCAGTGCAAGAGGTTAGTACGCTTGCAAAAGTGAACTCATTTGGCCCTGTATCTGCATAAAATAACTTGCCAATATCAGTAACACAATCACATCTCTCAGCCAGTGCGTGAAATAAAATTTTATGGGTAAACTTCCTTATCGGCAGTTATGATAAAAACCCATTAGCCATTTAAACCTCATTATGAGTGTAACTGAGTCCAGTCTAGTTGATACAGTATACTTAGCTTTAACTGAAAAAACAAATCGCCTTTTCATGTCAAGTAAATTTCGAAATATTCGATCAACATCTTTAGCTAACAAGACCAAGTGACAATGTTATAATAACCCTCTCAAAATGAACAAATACCTGATCTCAACATCTGTACAAACAGACACAATGCTTCAAGTTCAAACCCTTTTTGAGAATAGCCTGAAATCATTGCAGTCCAAGAAACAACATCCCTCTCAGGCATTTCATCGAACACATGTCTTGCATAACCCAAACAGTCACACTTGCTATAAAATATAATCAGCCTGTTTCTAAGATACAAAGGAGGAAGATAACGTGATTTTATCATATGCAAATGCACCCGTTGGCCTTCTCTAATGGCCTTTTCATTAATGCAGAAAGTTAGCAACTTGTTGTAGGCATGGAAACTCATGTCAGGACCATGAAATTCCATTTCCAATAAGGCCTCTCGCATGCGGCCCCGGCCACATAAAGAGTTTAGAGTTCTCTGCAAAGGCGAGAGGGAGAAATGGCGACTGAATAGTTTAAAGACAGAGCGGGTAAGCAATTTCATACCCCTAAACTCTCACTCTGCCTGTTTGTGGCGTTAATGTTATAATTTGTAGCAATAAAAACTTTACTTCTATAGTTCTATTGTCCCTAAATAATAAAACACTTCATTTATGAAATCCCATCGTCCCACCAGACGGTGCAATAAAGCGATCGCATTGCTATACAATTGTTTGTTAGAAAAGTTGGCTTTACTTGGAGATGACAATGAATTTGGTAAAGCCATTTGATGGAATGGGATGGATTTCAAGACAACTGAACAGAAGATTTTAAAAAAGGAAGCATAATCTCTTATTTCATATTACATATCATACAACAAATCTATCAAATAACATGTGTGCTCTAGATAGATAAAAGAATCTGCAATTCATCAAATGTGTGTTTTGAAGTAAAAAATGAACGCAATTTTTCTCATGCATTCATTCTTTAGATATATGGAAATTGAAAAATGAAATATTATTTACAGTTGAGGGCCTGAAACCAAGAGGATTATCCCACTGCTCCCTTTTATTATCAGACCATCTCATATACACATTCTCAACTTCAACGCCTTCAATGTGTTCCATGATGATTCCTGCTGCACTGTGTTTTACTAACCCTTGACAACCTGGCCTATAATCTACTAATCCACCTGTGTAGTTTGTCCATCTTCGATAAGTGAAATTCATATTAACGAATCTCAAATTACTCAATAAGCCACCTTTAGATCCTGATAAGAAGACCCCATTTTCAGAAGTTGCCGTTATGTTAATAAAGAGTAAATTGGATATGAAGCCTTCTTTTGCACTCGAGTCGCGAGGGCAGGTTGTGACATAAATAGGCTCTGCTCTTCCCCACCATAATGGATCATAGTATCTTGTACTGATATTTATGTTTGAGAAAGTAACACCGTTCACATTTCCTGCATCAGTTGAATAATTAGTGTTCAAGAAACTTCTTTTTTTTTCCCCCAGGTACTAAAGAAGATAAAGAAATCTAGTGTAGAGCTCTTGTTTGTCAACAATAACACAATTCAGATCCATAGTGTAGATTTACTCAACTGGGGAAGCAAAAATGACTGATTCAAATTTAAACTCGTGATTCAGGAATCAGGATACAAACATGAAATTTAGGAATCAGGATACAAACATGAAATTTAGCATATTAAAATTCGTAGGCATCAATAGGTTCAACTAATTGCTGCTTCATGGTGCAGCCTATCAGGACATTTTGTCATTGCTTAGAATTCATTATTTCTTAATTAAGCAATTTAGAAACTTTGACTCATGGTCCTGCCAGTCAGTGGTCACTAATTAAGACCTTCAGCCAAGACTGGTAAGAATATATGTGTGGCATTTGAATACTTTAGTGAACGGTGAAGGCAAGAGAACATCTGAATTCAAACTCTAGTTGAATACTTAGGTTCCCTATTGCATCAACTAAGAATACATTAACTTCTAATCAATTAAAGAATTTGCTTATATATAATTGCTTCAGGTGAAAGGAAAAAATAAATTTACCTCCATCACGGATCTGAAATGCCAATCCTCGGTGAGAATCAACAATAGTTATATTGTCAAATACCAAATCGTTGAAGTCAAACAAACTAGCACTCCCAAGCTTGATTGCAGAAGATTTTGATCGAATCCAACAGTCAGTAGCAGTCAGGTTATAAAGGGGGCCTTTATATGTCTTTGGACAGATTGCATCATCCCCTGTATCAATGTGACATCTCGTAATAACTGTGTTGTTGGAATCCTCTATATCCATTCCATCATTATTCGGGGAGTTGAAGTCACCATATATTGATACATCATGAATATATGTATTATGGCTTCGGACTATGTGCAAGCTGCAAATATGCAATCTCTTCATCAGATACATATTGGTTAAGATAAATAAATAACAGTAGTGTGGACCAAACGATAAAGCAAAAGCAGTAATCAAGTGAAGAGATTGGATTCTATGATTCTATCTTCTCAACCAATAATCTATTACGAAAAACATCAAGTTATAAGCATTGATCATCAGATATCATTAAAGTTTATTTTTAAGGTAAGTTCCATTTTAATCATTAAGGATATAGCTAACTGACATTGCTAAGCTGGTTTTTCCAAAATAATTTCAAAGGTCAATACTAAATGAATTCTAAATGTATCCCGGATTCAATAATGCCAATTTCAAGGTAAATAGGGGACCAGACTTGGAAAAATTTTCAAGTTGCAGAGGTAAAGTAAAATTAAAGCACATGACCATATCTGTTTTGTGATGCAAACCTTTCACTAGATAGGTAAGAAATTAAGAAACTATGCAGTAGGATAGATGAGGAAATCAAGCAGTAACTCAGTCCTATAAATGAGGGATTTAATTACCAACAAATCTCTAATAATAGGGTTGACTTTCTAGAATTTCCAAATATGTATCACACCATCCATGTATTTATACATGGATTATTTGATGAAATAAGTGTGGAATAAAATTATTATTTCTCTATTTTCTTCATAAAGTCGCGGGCTCCCTTATTGAGCTTATGTTTCTAATATTCTCTATTGCTCTTCACTCCTCATCACCATAGGTCAGAGGGAAGAACCAAGCCAATTCTCCCTTCTCTTACGTTCGTCCATTGACGAGATCCTTAACTAGGGGACCTATCACTTTGTTCTAATTCTATATGATGAATTATTTAGTCCCTTAGCTATCAAGTATCAAAAATTTCTAAATTGGTTTCTGTACACTTATGACACTAGTTCTTAGTTTCTCCGCTTCAAAACCTACCCATAACATAACTTGTATTTTATCTCTTTGTAGGAGCTACATATTTTTGGAAAAATTGAATTAAATAAGTATCGTTGTTGACCTTATACGGTAGGCTATTTCTTCAAGCAATATATATCTCAAACTCGATTAGTTCCTTGTAAGACTAGGATATTTACCAAACTAAATAATGGATAAGAAGCTGTGTCGCTTTCTGTATGGATAAGAAGAATACGCAAGAGTGAAACTAAACTATGATCCTAATTAAAATTCAACTAACTTTAGATAAATTTAACATAAAATAAGCAGATTAGATTCAAGTTTAGCGATAATCAGTTGAGATTCGAAAATAAGAAGAGTTTAGAGGCGAACTTACCACCAATAAGCTGGTTCTAGCAATCTAATATTCTGAACATGGACATTTCTACAATTAATAAATCCAACAAGCCTCGGTCTACATTCGTCTCCCAAACAAGCTCCAGTTTGATTCCAGCTCACCATTACATTCTTTATCTTATTAAATCTCTGCACAAACTTCAGCCCTTGCCCGTCCACCACACCGCCGCCGTTTATCCCCACATCACTGGCGTTTTCTGCTAATACAACGTACCATCGCTCTGATTCCTTCGGATAGTCCTCGATCTTCGTGCCGCCTAATAAAGTAGCGCCTTGTTGAATGTCCAGAGTGACTCTGGACTTCAAGTAGATGGTGGCGGTCAGGTAGGTTCCCGGTGGGAAGGTAACGTAACATGCGATTGACGAAGGACAGGCATCGATTGCGGATTGGATAGCGAAAGTGTCGTAGCGAAGACCGTCGCCGGTTGCGCCGAAATCGGTGACGGAGAGAGTGGTGGTTTGGGAGGGAAGTCGAATAGTGGCGGTTAGTGAAAGTGAAGGGTAAGGATATAATAGGAGGAGAAAGATGAATTGGAAAATTAGAGTTGGCATTGGCGGAGCTTTATTTTGAGTGTTTGGTTGATTGGAAATATGAACAATCAAATCTCAGCAAATAATGCTACACTCTTTTTCTCGTTTTTTCTCGTCACAATCAAAGTCCAATTATAGTTTTCGTTTTGCAAACGTTTCTAATTTTATGGAATGAAAAAATGACACGCGAGATACAATAATTTTTTTTAAAAAAAAATAGGAAAATTTATATTAAATTGAAAGGAAAAAAAGGAACAGATTGTAGACTTGTAGTAATTTATATTGGAAAAAATGCTTTTCAGGTTCCTGAAGTGTAAGAGGGAGAAAAAATCTTTGTATGATCCCAACCCAGTTCGATCAGCCAGGTGTCAGTTTGAGTTTTTCCCTTGCTCGGGTTTAGTCTAGATGATCGAATTTAGAATTTCCGGACCGTCACCCTCCTCGACCTTGATATGACCAAATTTAACAAATTAAATGTAAAACTCCAACCCAATCTTAACTCGAGGCAAAATTGGGTACGGTTGGTTCGGGTTGACTTTCCGATCATAATGGTTCAAAGTTGAATAGTTATTTTGTTACTCCCTCCATTTTGTTCAATGTTTATTTGGAGAAAGCTGCAAATTTGATAGGATTAAGAAAAACATATTTTGCCGAAATTATACCCATTTTTACCTCTTGAATGCAATCATGGACAACCTTCCCAATGTTCTTTCTTTTTTAAAGGCAACCTTCCCAATGTTCATTAATTGTGATGTGACTCTTAATTCTTAAGCTACAACCTTAACTTGTACTTTTAAAATCAAATCTTGATTTTAGTTAGGACATTTCTAAATTTATTAAGCAAGAGATGCGAGAAATTATTAATTTTTAATTTTTTTTATTTGTATGGTAGATTATCTATTTTGAATTTTGAGATGAATATCAAGGGTTCACAATTTACAGTATTTGATTCTGTATTATAAGTTTTATATTACTGTAAATTCAACGGTCTCAATTATTTTATATTTATTTTATAATACAGAGTCAAAATCTGCGAATTGTGAGCTCCTGATATTGATATCGGGGATCAAAATAGACAATCTACTATGCAAGTAAAAAAAAATAAAAAAAAAAAGAAAAATATGTGAGAGCATCTCGCAGCAAGAGGCTCCTCTTTATCCTTTTAGTTAATCTATGATGAAAATTCAAAATTTAATCTTGGCATAAATTTTGATTAACGAAAAATTTGAATTTCCTAGCCAGATAAAAGTCGTGCCTAATTGAAAGTTTTTGTGTTCTTTTTTTTTTTAGGCAATTTCATTCTATTCATTTAGATTTAAGGGGTACAATAAATTTGCAACATAGCAGAGAAAAGATAATACAATAGTGTGCATGATCCAACCTTAAAATTAATAAAACCACACAAATCTCATAAAAAAAAACACAATTTTAACCAGGTTTTGCTTTGCTTCAAGGTTTTCCGGTTCATTGCTTCATTGTGTAATAATTAGAACTAGTTACTGGTTATGATGCTTGAGACTTAAATTGTTTACTGTTCAAATTTATGAGACCCAAAAAGAAGATATTGTAAATTTTCTTTATTTTCATTTTTTATTTTGTGATAAACGTTTGAGTGGAGAAATGGTGGTTGAGTTCTTGGCTTTCGGTTAGAGTAGAAAGGTTAATGGTGGTGGTGGTTTGGATTTATGCAAGGGTGTTTAGTTTAATTGATTTAGGGTTCCTTTTTTGCTGCTTTTGTTTTTCTAGTTTGCTTGGTCTAAACGAGCTTTCGAGAGCTCAAAAATTATCGAGCTCATAAGTTGAGCCCGAGCTCAAATTTCGAGCTCGTCATATAAACAAACTAAGCACAAGCTCGCTCGTTTAATAATTGAGCCAAGCTCGAGCTCATCAAAAAAATGAGTCGAGCCCGAACGAGCCAGTGTTCGATTCGGCTTAACTCGTTCGCAGCCCTAATCAACACATGTAAAGTCAATTATCACAAGGGTAATATGGACTTTTCATATGAGTACATTTTCCAAAATTAACATATTTGGAAAGTTTCTCCAAAAAATAAAATGCCGAAAAAGGAAAATTTCTCCAAATAAAAATAAACAAAATAGAGGGAATAATATTTATGATGTAGATATGAGTGAGTAAGCAAATTGTTAGTTGTTGTTAGCTACTAATAAAAATGTGTCATGATTTACTCCTAATCCTTAAAGGTAGTCTAAGCAGGATTGTAATAAGTGGGCTAATTGCGTCCTTAATTTTATGCATTTCTGTTTCTTGTAAGCCTATTTATTGCGTCCTTAATTTTATGCATTTCTGTTTCTTGTAAGCCTATTTATTGGACACTCTATTTTCAGTCAAATTGTTTCTACTACTTCCTTTCTTTTTCAATTCGCAACATGGTATCGAAAGCTTCTTAAAGGAAGGGAAATTCAAGTCCAATGGCATGTTAGACCGGGAAGATATTTATCATGTTTTGATGATCCATGGGTGCCAACAAATTACCCTTTTAAGCCAAAGAGGAAGAATGAAACGGAAAAACAACATTGGTGGGTTAATGATCTTATAGATGAGTCTAACAAGAGGTTGAATCAGAATTTAATACTAATGGAGAAGAAAGATGCTCTACAGTTGCTAGCCACACCACCACCTTGTAAATCTCTTGCGGACAAGCTAGTAGGACACCATTCTAGAACGGGACAATACTCGGTAAAATCTGGGTATAGAGTTGCGCGCCAACAAGTTAATGATTTAAGGATTGTGGGAGGGGCGAGAAATGTTCATTGGAAGGAGACATGGCAGCTAAAAGTTCCTACGAAGCTACAAATGTTTATATAGAGAACCTTTCAAGGAGCACTTCCTGTAGGTAGTAGATTGAGGAGACTTCCAAGTCCAATCATATAAAAATACTCCTAACTTTCATCGAGTTTTTAATAATACCTAAAATTTAAAATTGTCTGAATTATACCAAATTCGAAAATGTCAATCTCAATAATAACCAAAATTTGAATTTTGAACTAAACTGAAAGAAAAATTTAACCCAAAACTCTCTTCTTTGCAAATTTAACTCATTGTAGTTAACCCATGTCCATATAGATACTGACATGAAAAGTTCAGTTTCAATAATACCAAACTCGAAAATGTCAACTTAAATAATACCCAATTTTTTTAAATTTTTTTTTAACAAAGTTAAAAATATCTTTTTAAAAAATAAAACTCTAAATAAAAAGCAAACATTGTATTTATTCCTTAAAAAAACATGTTCGAATTCCTTAACGAATTTTAGAAGCAATGAATACAATGTGTATTTTTTATTTAGAATTTTGTTTTTTGATATTTTTAACTTCGTTAAAAAAATTAAAAAAAAATTGAATATTATTCAAGCTGATCTTTTCAAATTGGGTATTATTAAAATTGAAATTTTCCATGTGTGGCCATGAGTTAACCACAATGGGTTAAAATTTGTCAAAAAGTGGTGTTCGGGTTAAATTTTTCTTTTAATTTAGTTTAAAATTCAAATTTTGGATATTATTGACACTGATATTTTCGAAGTGGGTATAATTCAGACAAAGTTAAATTTTGAGTATTTTTAAAAACTCGGGGAAGGTTGGGGGTATTTTTATAGACTTCCAAATGCAAGTGGGAATTGCTTGTGGTGTGGTGTGGTGAGGAAGAATCTCAATGCATCTTTTCTTCCGGTATAATTCAAAAGCATTCTAGTTAGGGTCTCCATTCTGGTTGGGGATTGATATGACACCAGGTAGTAATGTGGAGTAGATGTGAGGTTTTCTTATAAACTCCTTTCAGCAGATGGGAGAAGGATCAAATGTGATATGTTCCTTTGTCTTTATGATGTGGCAACTATGGAAAATCCGAAATGAGCTGACTTGTGGAGGGAACGATACGGAGCCAGAAGAAGTCATTACAAGAGCACAAATGAGTTCAGTGGAACCAAATGCGGCAACGGATAAGAAAAAGAAGGATGGACAGTATTGCAGTAGGGGGCTAGGAATGCTGGCGGGAAAGTAATTTTCTGGACAGTTAAGCAGATTAGGTTTATTTGTAATCCTTCTGTGTTTGAATCCTTAACAATTTCGGAAGCCATGGTGGAAGCTCAGAAAAGGAGATATCCATGAATAGTCATCGAAAGCGACTACTGCAAGACTCATCGAAACCGAACCTCAGTTGATCATTGCTGATCTGATCGATGAGATTAAGGGACACTTCATGTCCCAAGAAGTCTAAATATTGTACCACACAACTTGGCCAGGAAAGGCCTAGATGGTAGTTATTACTGCTATTCGATGCAGCTCTTATACCATGTATAAGAGATGAACTGAGCTTACAATGTCAATACTATGTATAATATATATATATCTTGCCCAAAAAAAATGCTACACACATACTGCTTTAACAAATACAGTACAGCGCTTTGTAAGATAAAACCATTCAAATATCCATATTCAGCTACGAAAATTCTCAATGCAAGCTTTTCCTCCACAAGAAAATGGAAGTGGGTCATGCTTTAATAAACCAAAAGCACTGGACATAACTCAAATGACCAGAGAGAACAGGATAAACATTTGGAAAGAAAAAAGGGCAACTTCATTAATAATAGTTAAAAGGGATGAATCGTTCACGAGTTTCTACAATATGGAAAATCAATCAATCATCTCACAAACTGAACTGAAGTATCAGATCGAATGACTCTCATAAGTTAGTAATTTATATATGATATATATGTAGTGAATCATATAAATATTCTTCTTCTTCTTCTTCTTTAGACAGCTCGAATCATATAAATATATATATATATATAATATTCATATATAAGAATGACACTGAAATTCCTCATCTGTATTTGAGAGAATTCCCAGATCTCCAACCCACTCTAATAAATAGTTGGTTGAAACCCAAGATGAATGCTGAGGGAGAGAGAGCCTTCCCTCTACTTGCTGCTAATTGCTAATATTTGATATATACAATGCTATTGCTGCTGGATCTTCATTTCTCCGTTCATAGCTCCATTTTCAGTTGACTTGAGTGCAAAGATGCTGCACCAAATCACAATTTCGACCAATTCAGAAACTTCATAAGTAATAACAAGGTGCTCAGAAAAAAAAATTTTTTTGGAAGCCGGCAAAATCAACTAAACATGATTTTTTTTTTTTTTAATTTCATTTTGAGTTTTGATAAAATATCAAAGCTTATAAATTTGGTTTTATTGTCTGAACTGAAATTCCTTCTGTATTCATAAGTATTCAAATGCTCAAAATAAAAAGAAAGATAAATATGCAATTCCATAATCATTTCAATTACTTTAAGGGAAAAAAAATTTTTGGACACATCAGCAAATTGCAATCTACCTGAGTTGGCTGGGGAGTCATAACTCAAAAGTGAGTTCTCTGGAGTCATGAAGTTATAGCTGTCTTCTCTTCCCCAAACAGGCTGAAGTGCATCCAAATGCCATTGCTGTTGATATTGTTGTCTGTTCGCATTAACTTGTACTTCGGGCCATGTTAAAGGCACAGACATGCTGGGGAAATTACTGTCCATTAAAGATCCACTCTACAAGTTTAGGAAACACAACGCATCAGCAACATGAGTAAATGTGGTCATAAGCAGTAAGTTGCCAATCTTATCAAGAAAATACAGAACTGGTTCTTTCATTTCCACCATTATACTGTCATATTATAAACAATTACTACATATGCATGGCCTAATGGTTTGTTTGCTTTTCTACATATACAAACAGTAACATCTTTGTTGAAAAAGGCCTTTAAACATGCATCTATTATTCAGACAAAAAAATAAATGCATTTCACTTGGTTTTATTCTTCATTTTAGGTAACAGAAAAAATCATGTATGCGGACAGAATGCTGAGCCTGAATCGGAACTCTACTTTGGAGTTTCGATAAATTATTGAAGGGAACTTTCATTCAAAGAGAATGATGGGAATTTCAAGTAGCAAACACATACATACTGTGATAAAATGGTTGCGTCCACCAGCCCAATCAGGTACACATAAATTTTACCATCAAAGGTCTATAATCTAGTCTTGTAAAATTAATAGTCTAAAAATAGTCTTAAGCAGATCAAGTGGAGCAATCTCTCAAGGAAGATATCCAACCGATACAACAAATTGTCTAGACTTTGGCATAATAACAGCATGAAAAGGGAGGGAGAAGAAGTGAATGTTTATTTTCCACTCTCTAACAAAAATTATTAATGAGAGAAAAAGTATGCTTACTTCTGCAGCCAGTATCCTGTCAAGATTGAAATCAATTCTTGGATTAACTGCCGCAAGTCTCATTGATAAGATCTGAAAAGGAAACATTGCCCAGAATAAGATAGTAAATATCATATTATCAATTATAATCCGATATTACTCGAGCATGCCAAACTCTCATGTGGTTTTTTTTTGTCCCAGTGCAGAGTAGGTTTTATAATGCAGTTGATTCCATTTGTTGCCGTGTGAGGTGAGTTCATAAAAGATGGTACAGGAGACTTTTAAATAAACCAACAAATCAGATGGTCCAGAATCATCATACACGTAGGTTATGCAACCTCCACACTTACTAAATTGCTACTGAAACAAACCTGCCCTATAATAATTGACCAATCATCATTCACAAATCCTGAGCCCAGGGTACAAATATCCATCTATAATAGAAAAGACAAATTTTCCTCAAACACAAGAATTTAAATGTTCCTACAAAGGAATAGAAGAAAAGAAGTTAACAGAAAGTTAGACCTCCACTTGGCGTTGTAGGGTTTGTACATGATTGATGATCTCATCCAACACCAATGCTGTACCTGAAATCTGCAAAGCAAGAAAATAGTTTATCTATTCGCTCACCTTACAATAAAAAGGTAAAAAAGCAAGGTTATAGTTAATAATTAAAAGCCTGAAAACAAAACACGCAATTCATTTTCTGAAATAGTCATAAAAATGAGATAAGGTATAGTTTGTCGCTATAGAGGTCTCTGCAGCGAATTTCATTCAATAAACCAGCTCCTAGGTAACCATAGATTCATTTTTACTTTAATATTTGATATGAAAATCATTGTTCAAAATTTCTCTGCTGGTATACTCACAGTATATCAGTTTAATCCAAATCTAAGAATCGCCTAAACTGGACGTCAATATCTAGATATGAATTCGTTAAATAAAAGTAATCCAAAATTGGTTGAATGAAATTACAGTTTCAGGTTGCTTAAATTTGATAGACGTGAATACATGCTGAAAAGAGAGAGAGGTCTTCAAAGATCAAAGGAACATAAAGATCAACACAAATTTCCAACCAAACTATAATTCTGACTCTGACATGTCCAGAGATTTACTTTCTAACCAGGTCCCATAAGTGGCTAGTATAAATTGTTTAGGAACATCCAGACTACAGCATATTATTTTCTGATTGAGAGATGACAATGTTAAGCATTCAAAGGCTTAGTCAGTTAGAACTTCTCCTAAAGTAAGCCCCAGAGTGATTACACTGTGATCCAAAATAAATGCAGGTGGCCACCAAACATATTTGAAGCCTGCCACCAAACATATTTGAAGCCTCAAATTCAGGCAGTAACCTGCCAAGTTGTACAGGCTCAACCGACCATGTAAATGCATAACCAAACGTTTCAAACTACATACCAATTAATATCAATAAAAAGCCATAAAAAATTACACCTGCATCATACTTTTCAATGTTTAGAAATTACTCAGTGGACCCATGAAGACAGACTTTTACATTCAGGCTTAGCTCTGTTCAATTATGCGGAAAGCAATAAATGAATATTGCATGCCTGTGTCACTGTGGGTGAAAATTCCTATTTAAAAAGAACATAGTGCAGGCAAACAGATTTGGATTTGCACTGTTACATTTAATCTATAAACCGACTCTCATATTTGAATTTAAGTCTAGGAAATTGGGACATGAAGTTGTTTGGGTCAACCCCATCTTGGCTCAAGCCATTTTCATCATCATCAAAGATATGGATACCAAACTTGCAAGAGAAGGGTTCAAAGCACCTTTCCAGTTGTGAGCAAAGCTTTCCTGCCTATGGATGGGCCCCCAAAATTGTTCAGCACAGACAGAATAACAAGGGTTCCAAGATACATCCAGCTAGCATTTCCCCACAGGTAAATTATAATTGGATTAGGCCATGAAGGGTATTCTTGCCATTTTAAAGAGATGCCACAGTTTGAAGCTTCTAATGCTTTATTCTTTCAGATAATTTCCAGTCCAAATGTCAATGGATAGATAACTTATTTTTGCATGGATCATACCTAACTAATTTTTTTTTTTTTTTTTTTGAGGAAATTTTTTTCAAGACATTTGATTTTATCATTAATCAGAAAAAAAAAATTCGATTGGCCAGTTACACCAACCAAAATTTGTAATTTTCCAGAAAAATAAGGAGCCCTCAGCCCCAAATTGCATTGCGTATAAGCAAGTTTGAATACAAATTTAGTAGATTCCATTTCCAATTCCAATACCAAAATTACCAGGACAGGACAGTACTTTATTGAAAAGAAGCAACAACCTCGAATGACAAAACTGTCCTCAAAAAGGACGTACCAACTAAAACAAAGTTTCTCCATCAAAAGGCCAAAAATGAAACTGCCAAAGAAACATGAAATTACGAAAGTGCCCAACCAAGCAGACACACACACTCACTCGCCCAACACTTTTCTTGGTAGAAAAGCAAGACCCACTTTTGTGAAAAAGGTGAAAGTGACAGAACCGTTAATTAACCCACATAATCCAAAAATGTAATTGCAACTTTTTAGTGATAATTTTGTACAGATACCCACTATAAAGCATAATCTAACTCCTAAATATCTCAATCCAATGATTAATTAATCAATTACCTAATTGACAACTAACCTTGTTGCAGCCTGGGACCAGTTCTTGAAGTAGCTTCATCCTTGCATTAATCTTCTCTCTCCTTGCCTAATAATCAATCACCCGATTTTATGTCATAATCAGCTTTAATTTGTTTTATAATTATTCACTAATTGCAACAACTTATTAAAGATTTGATTATCTATTAATTATGTTGTTAATTATGGATTAACGGGATTACTCTTTCTGCTAAGCTATGGCTATCTGTGGCTTGACCCCGACGGGCTCGGACGTGAACGTATGGAAGCTTCTCTG
Source organism: Croton laevigatus (assembly GCA_949640765.1). NCBI lineage: Eukaryota > Viridiplantae > Streptophyta > Magnoliopsida > Malpighiales > Euphorbiaceae > Croton > Croton laevigatus. Next base: position 1,311 of record CATIWJ010241903.1, on the reverse strand, counting down.
CATCTTCTGAGTTCTCATTCGCAGAATTTTTACTCTTCTTTGTTGAGCCTTTCCCCTACAATATCCTCAATTTAAGAGATTAATTAGTTAAATAATCTAATGTTACTTGAAAGGGGGAAATCAGTCGTTGAATTCAAAACCCTAATTTTGACTAACCTTCTTTTCTCTCTCTTTCCGTTTCACCGGCCTCTGATTCTCCGCCCCGTTTTCCACAGTCATCGGATCAGAAACCAACGCCTGCGATGGATTCAGGTAGGATTCGGCTTCTGCCGGTTCACTTTTAACGACTTTATCGAGATTTGCACTTGAATTCGACGGGACCGAACTTGTTTCCGGCGAATTATTGCTAATATTGTTCAAATTTTCACCGGCAAAAATTGAGTATCTCGCGGCTCGCTCTATCAAGCCAGTGTCCGTAGGAAAAGTCAAATTTGCAGCATTGAAGAGAGGCTGTAGATACTGTTTCTGATGGAGGGAGTCAATGGCGGGTCCGGCTCTGAGATTCGAATCAGGGGAGTGGAGAAGCTCCAAGGCTTGATTGGGCGGCAATTCGAGAAGAGCAGTAAAAGAGCTAGCATTCTCTGGCGGCACAGAGATTAAGCGTTGAATATCTTCACTAAATTGGAGAGAATCGAGTCCAGTGTCGTCGGGTTGAGAACCCGCGGAGCTGGATCTAGGTTCGGGTCCAGTGAGTGGATCCATAACTAGAAAAAGGGGAGAAAATTCAATGAAACCCAGAAATGAAAAGCAAAATTAGAAGTGGGAAGTGAGTGAGAAGTAGAAGTAGAAGTAGAAGTAGAAGTAGAAACTTGGACGAGGAGAAGAGAGAAACTCCAATGGCAGTGAAATGATTCAGTAGTATAAGTTTGGAAGAGCGTTTGTTAGAGTGTATAAAGAGAATAGTTATAAAGCAAATGAAGTAAAAGGAAAGCAACGTGTATGTCTGTTTAATTCTAGGGGGAATTTTTAGAGAGAGAAAGGAAGAATACTTGCTGTGTACTGTTCCTCTTCCTACAGTTTGTTGAGATGAAAGAGAAGAAGGGAGTCGAATGGGTCCAACCCAATATAATTTTACAGAGAATCATCGACTGTGAGGTCAATAACTCAAATATTATGAAATAATAATAATTATAGGAGGGAGTCGAATGGGTCCAACCCAATATAATTTTACAGAGAATCATCGGCTGTGAGGTCAATAACTCAAATATTATGAAATAATAATAATAATAATGTATTACACGTGTATGCTATTTTCTTCGTGGCAGACCTTTTCTTTTTACGGGCTGGGTCGGGTAAATTCAGCCTGGATTT
>CATIWJ010241898.1:0-14024 GCA_949640765.1 Croton laevigatus | reverse complement strand
GAAAGGGTCAAATAAAGTCTCTCAAAAAGACTTCCTACTTCTTCATTGCATCCACAATGCTCTTCCTTATTGTGGTGTAACTGTTCTCATTGAACACTTCTTGGAGATCAAGAAAATCTCCAAAACTATCATTGCTATCTCCCATCTCATTACCCATCTAGCAAATAATCTCCTTCCTCTTCATACTTCGAACTTTCGCAATTTTCTTCGCCATGACACCAAAATCCTCCATACAAATAAGTTCACAATTGATTATCTTACTAAAAAGAGTAAGATAATTGAAAAAGACACCTACACTTTCAAGGGAGGACTTCCTTCCTTTGGAGCGGCTAGGGTTCCTCCACCTCGACCTCTTCAAATGCCTCATCATCAATCAAAACGACCTCGTTTTATTGGCTCATCATCTGCTACCTCTTCATCCGACGCTGTTTCCTATACTAGGAAGGATAGGCGGATGCTTAAAAATGTCTTCAAAATGTTGCGTACCCTTCTTTCGGTGGAAAACATTTCTTGCTCTTCCGCCTCTACTAGTTCTGATTCTGATGACGATGATGACGATGATAATGAAGACGGTGATCAGTTTGAAGTTCGTCCCTCTGCTCCTCAAGACAAGGGAAAAGGGATAGTTATTAAGGATAATTAGTTTTTCTTTATGTTATTTTGTTACAATCTCTTGTAAAAATTTAAAATTATCAATGAAATTATCTTTTTCAAGTCTTTTGATCTTGTTTGACAAAGGGGGAGAAACATTTGAGTTGTTATTGAATAATTTGAGTATTGAATTAGCATTACATTGTTGAGTTGAATTGAATTGTAAATTGATATAGCATTGCATTGTTAAGTTGAATTGAATTGTAAGATGTTAAAACATGCACATATTCAGGGGGAGTTAAAATTTTACCATAACATCATCTAAAACACTTGCATTTTATCTTTCTCAAATCACAACTCAAGTTACTTGTCAAAAAATCAAAAAGGGGGAGATTGTTATGCTTAATGTTCCAAAATTCCATGTTTTGATTATTTGACAAAACTAACTTGAATTGTGATCTACTAATGTTTCAATAAGTGTTTAAAGTGCAGAACAATCATGCTCATAACAAAAGCCTAAGAGATTTGAATCAAATCAACAAGCAAAAACAAGTATACAACTTCTGTGTAAAGCATCGCGCGCGCAACTGAAACAATCTTGTAACGATCGTAACCTCAACACCCTGTTATCATTGCGCTCGAGACAAAATGAAATTGACTCCAGTGGCTATCCAAAAATTTGTCGCGCGCGCGTCAACAACAAACTTGTTAGCATTACGCTCGCGTCACTTACACAAATGATCGTTTGAAGAACATCTCTATGACCATCGCGCTCGCAACCAAAGATTGTGCCCATGACGAGGCTCCCTTCACACGACAACGGCTAGTGCCTGAGACGCTCCCGCCCACTTCCTTAAAATCCGCCGGTGTATGTCTCGAGGACCTTGTGTGTGGTCGCGCTCGAAACCTACGTCGCACTCGTGACCACCTGCAGAATTTAATATGCTGTTTTATTTTTCAAATCTCAAACGGCTAGATTTTGAAGAAAGGGTATAAATACCCTTCCAAATTGCATTAATGAGGTACAACTCAACTATTGAAACTTATCTTCCAATAACCTCATTGTGCTTAATCTTTATTTTCATCAAACTTCATTTACTACTTGAGTGTTAGTTATTTGGATGATCTATAAACCTTTCTCTTTGTTAGTTGTTTAAAGTTCAAGAATTAGCTTTAAATATTTACTGTCTTTTTATTGTAAGTTTGGGGTGATCACAAACCCTAAGTTTTAGGTGAACTTGTAAAACCTCTTGTATTCTTGTTTGTGTGTTAGTGGAACCCAATTCCTTTCTAGGATTGGAGAAGTGGAAGTAGGCAAGGAGTTTTTGGCCGAACCACTATAAAAATCCTTCTAGCAATCCACCAAATTTTCGCTTCGATTTTTTAGAAGGCCACTAATTCACCCCCCCTCTTAGTTGCCAAGGGACCAACATTACCGGAGCAATAGGATGCAATGGTGATAGTTCTTCGAAAAACAAATATGGTTGATACTCTCAAAATAAATGAGCTTGTTGGTGACCTCATTTCATAGAAGCTCACCATTGATAAAAGAAATGAGAGCAAGTCCATAGAAGGAGGAGATTAAAAGAAAATAATTGCTCTCAAGGCTAGTGAGAAGGGCAAGAAGCAAGTGGAAGAGATATCATCTAGTGTTGAAGACTCGAGTGATGATGAAGAGTTTGAGAAGATGAAGTCCTTAATAACCAAGAAGTTTGGGAAGAACTTTGAGATTAGAAGGAAGTTCAAGAAAAGATCCAATGATGAACCAACTTACTATGAATGTGGCAATGTTGGGCATCTAAGGAGTGGCCTTCTTCTAATTCATAATCTCATTCCAAAAATGATAGTGACTCTCTTGATAATTGTGATGACATGCATATAATTGAATCTGATGATAAGTTGATGCATTGGCTTAATAAGGCAACCTCTAAGTGTGATAAATACTTAAAAGCAAAAAACAAGTATAAGAAAAAATGCTTGCAAATTGATGATGAGAGCACAAAATTAAAAAAGGACATCTTAGAAATGAAGAAAGAAATTGATAGGCTATGATGTAGTGTGGTTGAATGTTCTAGTGTAGTGTCGGAGAACAAAAGAATGAAAGACCTCATTGCTTGTTATGAGAGAAATCAAGTAATTGACTAATGTTTGTATGCATAAAGATGATACCTCTATCCCCAAAAAGGATAAATGGAAAGCTCCAATGGTTAAACCAACAAAGGAGAAACATATGTATCATGCTTGTGGGAACAAGCATAGTAAGATTAAATATAGCTCCAAATCCTATGTTCTCAAATCAAGGTTCCAAAGAAGGAAACTTAACATGCATCATATAGGAGGAATAACACTAAATGCCACTATTGCATGAAATATGGACATAGGAACACACATTGATTTATTAGAAAAGTGCATTTAAAATTGATCCCTATGGATCAATTACCTAACCTCCGAGGACCCAAATTTGTTTGGGTACCTAAAGCAAAGTGATGTGTTTATAGGTTTACCTAAGGAGCTCTATGGAAAAGAATAAATGGGTAATAGATAGTGAATGCTCAAGGAACAAGAGTGGTGAGAAGAAACTTTTCACCAAGTTGGATCCATTGGATGGTTGACACATCACCTTTGGAAATAATGGCACCGGTAAGGTTGTTGGCATTGGGAAGGTTGGTAAGGATATTAAAGTTGATCATGTCTTGTTAGTTAGTGGGCTCAAACACAATCTTTTGAGTGTTAGCCAAATTTGTGACTTGGGTTGTAGAGTTATATTTGACTCCAAACAATGCATTGTCACAAAATTGGATGACAACTCAATTGTATTGATTGGGCAAAAGGTAGAGAGTCTTTATATGATTAACTTGAACTCTACTACTAATGAGAAAGGTGCTTGTTTAGTCTCTCTTGATGTAGATTCTTAGACATGGCATAAAAGATTGGGCCATGATAGAATGAACACCTTGGAGCATTTAAAGAAGAAGGAATTGGTGGACGGCTTGCCTCAAATCAAGTTTCAAAAAGACAAGGTGTGCAAAGCTTGTCAAATAGGCAAACAACATCAATCTTCTTTTAAGTCTAAAAAGCAAGTAAGTACATCCAAGCCTCTTGAACTTATTCATATTGATTTAGTTGGACCCTCTAGAGTTGCTAGTCTAGTAGGTAGGTATTATGCATTTGTGCTAGTTGATGATTACTCTAGGTTTACTTGGGTTGCTTTTCTGGCTCATAAAAGTGATGCTTTTGATGCTTTTAAATCTTTTACAAAACGTGTTTCAAAACAAAATGGTTATGATATTTTGTCTATTAGGACTGACCATGGGGGAGAATTTCAAAATGAGCTTTTTAAGTCTTTTTGTGATGAACATGGCATCACACATACTTTTTCCTCCCCTAGGACTCTTCAACAAAATGGTGTTGTTGAGAGAAGAAATAGAACTCTTGTCAAAATGACACATACCATGTTAAATGAGTATGATTTGCCATAATATTTTGGGCGAAAGCTTTTAGCACCACATGTTACATCATAAGTCATGTTTACAAAAGATCTATTTTAAACAAAACCCCTTATGAGCTTTTGAAAAACAAAAAAATCCAATGTATCTCATCTTAAAGTATTCAGTTGCAAATGCTACATATTAAACACCATGGATAATCTTGGAAAATTTTCATCCAAATCGGATGAAGGCATCTTCTTAGGCTATGCCTCCAATAGCAAATCATATAGGGTTTTCAATAAGAGAAGCAAGATAGTTGAAGAGTCTATAAATGTTGTGTTTGATGAGACTAATCCACTTGATCTAGAGAAAGGTGTTTCTTTTGATTTTGTAGGTGAAATAAAGAAGCTTTCTTTAGATGAAGACTAACCTCAAACCTCACACCAACAACTTAATCCAAGTGATGTTAAGAGGGAGCCTAGCAATATGGAGAAATAAGCAAATGATGAAGCTAATAAGGAATTGCCCAAGGATTGGCAATTCAAGAAGGATTACCCTAAGGAGCTTATCATTAGAGAGGTATCTAAGGGTGTAAGTACTAGTTCTAGACTTAACTCTTTAAATCATTTAGCATTCATCTCTCAAATAGAGACTAAGACCATTAAAGAGGCCTTAGGTGATGAAAATTGTACCCTTGCTATACAAGAGGAACTTAATCAATTTGAGAGAAATAAGGTCTGGAAACTTGTTCAAAGACCTTCTAGCCATTCTATTATTAGCACCAAGTGGGTTTTTAGAAACAAACTTGATGAGAAAGGTGTCATTACTAGAAACAAGGCTAGGCTAGTTGCTAAAGGCTACAATCAAGAAGAGGGCATTGATTTTGATGAAACATTCGCCCCCATTGATAGATTGGAAGCCATTAGGATTTTGCTTGCATTTGCATGTCATATGGATTTTAAACTTCTTCAAATGGATGTCAAAAGTGCTTTTCTAAATGGTTTTATTGAGGAAGAGGTGTATGTTGAACAACCGCTGGGTTTTGAACACCACCAAGGAAGGCATATTTATCAACCAAGCAAAGTATACCAAAGAGCTACTTAAGAAGTTTGCCATAGAATGCTCCAAGAGTGCAAAGACTCCAATGATCACCACCACCAAGCTTGATAAAGATGAATCGAGTATGCCTATTAGTGAAAAGCTTTATATAGGTATGGTCAGATCTCTTTTATATTTAACTGCCTCTAGACCCGATATTATGTATGTCGTTTGCTTGTGTGCATGTTTTCAAGCATGTCTTAAGGAATCACATTTGCATGCCATTAAAAGAATTTTAAAATACTCGTATGGAACATTGCATTTAGGAATTTGGTATCCTAGAAATTCATGCATTGGCCTAGTTGGCTATTCCGATACGGATTATGCCGGAAGCCTCTTAGATAGAAAAAGTACCTCTGGAGCATGCCATCTCCTAGGTGAATGATTGGTCTCTTGGTTTAGCAAGAAACAAGCATCCGTTGCACTATTTGCCGCGGAAGAGGAGTATATAGTGGCCGGTGCTTGTTGTACACAAATCTTGTGGATCAAACAACAATTGCATAATTATGGCATAGATCAAGACCATATACCCATTATGTGTGATAACACTAGCGCCATAAACATTTCTAGGAATTGCATTAACCATTCTAGAACAAAGCATATAGATATTAGATATCATTTTATTAGAGATCATGTGCATTGTGGTGATGTATGTTTGGAGTTCGTGGAAACAGACAATCAATTGGCGGATATATTCACAAAACCGCTCAATGAAGAAAAGTTAAACTCAATCATTCTAAGGTTAGGAATGATCAATGGTGCGTCTCTCTAACTTAACTCCTTTATTTTTGAATATTTGGCATGTTCATGCATGATTACTAATGATTGTTTGCTAAATGAATGCATAATTGTTGTGCAAAATTGTGATTATCAAAATTCCCTTGCTAAAATCTTTTCTGCATTTTTTACCTGAAACTGGGTCACGATCGCTAGCCTCTGGAAGCACGCGTGACAAATTTGTTCTATAGTATTTCCAATTTTCAGCTTTTATGTTGCAATTAAGACAAATGCGTCTCGGGAACGACTGAGTTTTGATTTTTAGGTAAATGTTTTTTACGCGTCGCGACCGAGCCTCACTGGTCGTGCTTGCGAGTCTTCTTTGATATTGTTTGACCATTCAAATTTTTTATCTTTTCATGCGTTTCTTACTCGTTTTCCATCAGTAATAAATTCTTTGACCGTTGCTTTTGAAGGTGTCTCGGTCGCGACCTGGCAGTCGCGGTCGCGACACTGCATAAAATTCTGCAGCTTTTTTCGTTTCAATCAAATCTGTTTTCAATGCATTTAAATCAATCCCTCAACGTTCAAAATTGAGTTTTTGCCTATCAATTGACCTGTTTTCACTAAGTTTTTTACTTCACAAACTTCTTTTCTCTCAAAAACTCAAATATTTCAAACTTCTTTCCTAAAATCTCAAAGTTTCTCTTCTATTTTTGCAAACAAATGGCTCTTAGAATAAGGATCCCTCTTGCTCAAGCCTCTCAAGGAAGACTTCTCCCCAACCAAGCTCCAAATAAGCTAACCACCTATGAAAAAAATTTCTTCCAAATGCACTACTCTAAAAACTTTGACTCTTCATGATCCAACATTGGTTGATCTCCACATCCATGATGAGGTACACACTCTCTTGAATAATGCTTCACTTCTTACTATTACCTACCTTGCTCCAACTTCCTTCAAAACCTTGTCATGTGAAATTTTGGCTTCTCTCACCCACCTTTAACCTAAATGAGAAACACCAAAAAGCAACCATTTAATCCATCTCCTTTAAAGCTTTTGGTGCTCTCTACACTATCTTTAAGGAACAAATAGCCCATATCTTCAATCTCTCCCTAGGAAACATCACCAAAACCAATGATATCCCTCTTCAAGATCAAATTGAAACTTGGCAAGCCATTTCGGCGGACTAAGTACACAATCCCAAAATAGCCAAAGCCTCCGCCATTTCTACCTTACCTTATTGGCTTCTTCACCAATCTATTTCTTATTCTCTTTTGGCTAAGGAAGGAAGAAATAAAGTTTCCAAAAAGAATCTTATTCTTCATTGCACCCGCACCGCTACTCCTTATTGTGGTGCAACGGTGATTGTCTCTCACTTCCTTGATGTTCAAAAGAACAAAAAGATAACCCCTTACATCCATCATCTTCTTACCTATCTTGCTTCACGGGTTGTCCACAACTTTTTTGACAATCCATTGATCGCTCTTTCTGTGAGAGAGATATCAAAATAGAAAACACCGAAACTATAAACATTGTTTATCTTACCCTTGACTAAAAAATTCTCACCATGAGAGGCCATGCTTTTTAGGGGAACAAACTTTCATCCGGTGAACCAAGAGATGGAGCACAACCTCAAGAACCTTATCAAGATTCACCTTTTCCTCCACAACAAACCTCTTCTAAACCTTCCAAAAGATCTAGAACCGAAGACATTCCTATTCCTACTTCCTTTCCTACTCCCAAAACCAAGAAGAATAGGCATAGACTTAAAAATTGTGAAAAATGGCTCAAGGCGCTTTGTTAAAAATTTCAGCTAAGTTGCTCATTCGCTTCGGAGTCCAATGATGACACTGTTGATCCTCAGATTCTACCTTCTAGTGGAGCCAGACCTTCTATGCCTCCCTTACCTCGCTCACCATCTTTTTCCTCCTCTTCTGATTCCCTTACCTCTTGAGAAACAGTTTGCCATCCAAGAGAGAGCTGCTAATGCTGCTGCTAAAGGAAAAGGAGTCCTAGGAGACTGATTTTAAGTTTCTTATCTATTTTGTGCTTTCGATTTTATTTTTTTTTATGGTGTGTTTATTTTAAAAAAATTTTGCCCTTGTAATGTTTAATGCAATGAATGTTACTTTTATTATCAAATCTTACATTTTGATCTTTGTACCAAAAGGAGGAGAAGTGAACATAATTAAGATATGAAGATTGTGATTTGAAAAATGAATTGTGCATCAAGTGAGGGGTAGCAAAATCTAACTTAACTTAAAACATCATCATCATATCAATTCTATTTCATTATATTTTCTAATCACAATTTCAAGAAAGCTTGTCAAAAAATCAAAAAAGGGGGAGATTGTAGTGCCGTGGTTCCAAAATCCCTTATTTTGATTGTTTGACCAACATATACTTGAAATTGTTGAATTACTAATGGAGTTTCAAGTTTTCAATCTGTTTTTAGTTAAGACTCTTCATGCCTAAGCAATCTAAGTCAAGACTTAAGCAAAAATTGCAAAATAAAGAATCAGGAACAAGGTCACGACCGTGAACCCCATGTCTCACTTGCGACCCATCTGATGAGACTCAAGCAAAAATTTCCCCAAGCTTCTAGATAGATCGCGACTTGATGGTCTCGGTCACTACCCTACTCCAGCACCAGCTTAGCGCTCGCGACGGACACTTCACGGTGTAACTCATGCTCCAAAATTTTTCTTGAAGTTACTGGGTAGCTTGCTACTCCATGGCTCTCTAAAGTCTCACCCGCTACCTTCAAATTGAAGAAGCCATTGCAAATTCAACTGTCATGTCTCCCAGAGTCTCGGTCGCGACCTGTAGAATTTCAGAATCAATGGCTACCTCATTAAATACTTACGGCTATAATAGAGTACCGTTTTATAGCCATTTTGAAATTCTATGAGTAGACACGGTAGTGACCTGTGGAGTCTCGGTCGCGACCCTGCTGAAGATTGTAGAACAAGATTTTCTTCTGATTTTCAAACGGCTAGTTCTCAATTTTTGGGTATAAATACCCTCATTTATATCATTGTAGAGGTTACACAACTCCAGCACTTAATATTTTCAACAACCTCTACACTCTTTCATTAATCATTCTTCATTTAATTCTTTTATGAGTGTTAGATGGATCATCCTTAAATCCAACATTTCTTGTTGTATAAATCAGTTGTGAGTGATCTTTAAATTCTTCTTTTTGTTTTCTTTGTAAAGTTTGGTGTTAACTTTAAACACTAAGTTTGAGGTGAACTTGCAAAATCTCTTATATTTCTTTGTTATGTTTAGTAGAACCCAATTCCTTTCTAGGATTGGAGAAGTGGACGTAGGTAAAGAGTTTTGTGCCGAACCACTATAAAACCTCTGTTTTATCATTCAATTCCGCAACAAAAGTTTTAAAAGGCCACTAATTCACCCCCCCTCTTAATTGCCAAGGGACCAACACATTCAATAAACTAGCCATTATACAAAAAAAAAAAATTCTGCTTAGAAATTCTTATGACTTTTGCGAGCACACCTGCTATCACGAGCGCCACTCCTCATAAAGTTTTATTCAACGGCTGTAATAAATACATGTTGCTTCAGCATTACATTTAATGCAATAGCCGTTGAGTTCTAACGTCAGTACTGTCGTGAGCGCGAGGCTCTGGTCATGGGCATAACATGGCAGTTTTAGTTTGCAACAGCTATTTGATGTCTCTGTCGCGAGAAGGTTGTTATGGTCGCGGGCAGAAAGGCTTCTTCCAAACTTTCAGAAAGGATTGTCGCGAGCGCGCCAAGTTTGTTGCATGTGCGATGGTGTTGCTAGAAGTTTTCTTGTTTGTGCAAAACTTCTGCCGCGGGAGCTAAGGGGTTCTCTGGAACTTTTTTGAACTTCAAAAGGAACATTTGCAAGCACGCCATTTGGGTCGCTAGTGCGATGCATGTGCTGGAAATAATACTTCATCGTTTTGCATGAATTTTTTAACTATCTATCTTAGGTTAGATTCATATATGATGAAGCAACACTTAAACACTTAACATAAAGTTAGTAACTTTATAATTCTAAGTAATTTTGTCAAATAATCAAAACATAGGAATTTTGGCATGACAAAGCATAACATAATTGTTAGCAAGTAGAACATTACAAGTATTCACATACACCCATGAAACTTATCTCGAATCCGATACGAGAAACACCCTTTAAACGAATTCAAAGATGGATAAACACCTAATCACAAGATGAAATTAATGAGAATCCTAAGTCAAATGCAAGTATAAATGTTTATACTTGACATTAATGTATGCAATCAACCCAATTTCATAATCACACATTCAAACAATCCAAGACCAATTTCAATTCATAAAAATATAATTTTTCAAACCAAATTCAAGAATTGACTTATTCAAAATTTGAACTAAATCAATTTTACCAGAACATACTTTCAAACCTCATTAACATTATCTCAAAATTTAAGAATTTTTAGAGACTTCTAAGTCCCTAAAACCAATTCTTTTCAGAAAACTCAAACACTACAGATATTCAACTGATAGTAGTAGAGAAATCAAATTATTTTTAAAATTAAGTCATCTGAAACATACTCCAAAATATTTTTCATCAAATCTTAACATCCAGAACTCAAACATATAAAAATTTTAGATCAAAAAAGATTTTCTATAATTTATTAAAAATCATCAAATCTACAGCAACAACATATTCAATACAGCAGTGAATTTTTCATGAAAATTCAATTAATTAAAATAATTAAAAACTCCCAACACCCAATTTAATTAGTTAAAAACTTGTCACACTTATTAACATCAAGTTCCAGAATTTAACCCTAAACAATTTAAAAATAATCAAAATTCCCAATTTAACCTAGAACCCTAAATCCTAATTTTTCAATAAAAACTCCCAATTAATTCAAATTTAATTCCAATTAAATCAAATAATTAGAAAAAAAAAATCAATCTAATATGATCCTAACATGCTCTAACTAAATGGGAATCAAAATAATCATATGGCCTTGCCCACCTTAAGAAGCCTTAGCATACATTCCTTACGCAATAATAGAGTAAAGGTCTATTTTTATTTCTTTTGTTGCCGCATATCTTAATCTCGCATTTTATCCCACACTTACAGCACTTATTCAAGAGCCTATTATTGCTCTCCCCAATATTTGATGAAGAAGCTCTCATATTCCTTAAACCCTAGTAGATAGATGAAAAAAGAATAAACCCTAGAATAAAGATGTAAGATGAAGAAGAAAGACAAAATAAACAAGTTGTTTTGGTTGGTGGTTTTTAAATTTCAATTTAAGGTTAATATGGGAATTAAATTTTCTTCTCTTTCTTTTTTCTGTCTGCTGTTTCAAATTTAATAAAAAACCTAAAAAGTTAACGGCGCAGTGATGTAATAGTAATTTAGGCTAAAAGTCAGTGATCTCAATGCATTTTTGCCAAAATACAATGATGAATTAGTAATTATGGCCAAACATCAATGATAAAATAGTAATTTTTCCTTCATAAAAACCTTTCAGGACGGCATTTAGCAACTGATTTTATAATTTGGCAACCATAAATCGGTAATAAAATAGTAATTTTCCCTTCATAAAAACCTTTTAGGGCAGAATTTAGCAACTGATTTTATAATTTAGCAACCATTAGCAACATAATTCAAATCTGTTGGTAATATTCTTTTTTCCATACAGATGTTAGAATCATTATGAGTTATAGATGGCTAACATTACAAGATATGATAGAATCCAAAGCACAAACTTACGGACTGTTTAAAAAGATTTCGAAAATTAAGTATTAAAGCCTTTTAAGAGATTTCTTTCTTATTTTATTATTAGGTTAGGAGTACTAATTTGAGGAAGCAGATGAGGATCCATAGAGATTAAACTCAACATTGTAATGATCATCTTCTTTTTAATATTAAGTTTAGAGTTTTCTTAAGTTTTATGGTTGAATCTTATTTTTCTAAGGCCTTGAATTAGATATTGGTTATTATTTCTGTCCTAATCGAACGATATTGGTTAAAACTCCTCAATGAGTATATATGTCTACTCTTGTCTCACTTGTCTCTTAGAAAACAAAGAAACAATCGATAGTCTGTCAATCTTAAGTTAAACTTGAGGTTGAGTATCGCAATATAGCAACTAGTATAGTACATGTGAGCTTGTGTGGATTTCAAATATTCTAAAAGAGCCTAAAGTTCAGATTTTCATACCCATTTCCATGTGACAATCAAGCAGCATTGGACATCACTTCCAACCCAATGTTTCATGAGGCTCCATTTTTTAAGAGCCTCCAAATTTAAAAAAATTGGAAAAAAAATAGGAATAAGTATATACTCATGGGATTGATCCCAAGACAAATAGCTTGTTTTAATAAGCATCTTTCACTCACCTGTTCTCAGAATACATGGTTTTTATTCATTCCAATGATACATATTCTAATATCAATGGGCCCAATGCCCAATTTTGACATTTCACACAAGGCCTCTCAAATTTGTGAAACAAGCCTGGCCAGCTTAAATAGGAGGCGAACGGATACATTGGCACCGGAACTTAAGAACATAAAAGGTGAAACAAGAAAGAGAAAAGAGAAAAGAGAAAAGAGAAGCAGCGCTAGGTTAAGGAATGAGAAAAGAAAGCTGGACATAATTGTTAGGTGGTGTTTCTCATTGTAGTGATGTTTAACTTATTGTATATAAGTTATTTTTAAATTATAATCTATTAAAAATAAGTAGTGATGTGTTTGGTAAAACTAGCTGATAAGCAGTTTAAGTGTTTAGTAAAACTAGCGTGATTTTTTTATAAGAAATTCAAATTATATTCTAGTAAGAAATGAATATAAGAAATTCAAAATATATTATTGTAAGAAATTATGACCCTCATTGTTAAAAATAAGCGTTTATATATAATTAATTATTTTACTTCATTATTGTTTAAATTATACTAAAGTAAAAACAAATTCAAATCATTTTCTAATAAAAAATATTATTTTAATTCATACATAATTCTATTGTACTCCCTCCGTTTATGAAAAATAGGAAAAATTTCCTTTTTGAGTATTCACAAAAAATAGGAAAACTTCCTAAATGGTAAGGTTTTTAGTTGGTGGAAAGTGTAAAAAGACTTGTATGCCTTTGAAAAAATAAATGGGTTGAATAAAATAATGAGTGGTTTTTGATATGTTGAATTAAATAATGAATACTTTTTGAGTTAGTGGGGATGGTTTTTGAGTTAGTGAGGAACACAGAGTGACAGAGTTGACAGTGATGTGACAGTTGTCTGACTTTTCCTGTAATAATTGAATTTCTTAAAATCTATGGGCACTTTATGAAAATTGTTAACAAATTAGGAGTGCGAATTTAAAAATAAAGGCAGAAATTGAAAAATAGTCCACACATTTAAAAAGTAATGGCCACATGTGATAGAAAAGTTGCCACAGTTTTGATTAAGTGTCCATAATTTTTATATGGCTGTGTACAAGTACCCATAAATTGGCCCACACTTTTACAAAGTTGTGGCCACTTATGATAAAAAAGTGGCCGTAGTTTTGATTAAATGTCCATAATTTTATGTGGCTGTGTACAACTACCCATAAATTGGCACACATTTTTACAAAGTTGTGGCCACTTATGATCAAAAAGTGGCCACAGTTTTGATTAAGTATCCATAATTTTTATGTGGCTGTGTACAACTACCTATAAAATGGCCCACACTTTTACAAAGTTGTGGCCACAATTTTGATTAAGTGTCCACAATTTTCATATGGCCGAGTTATGGTAATTGAACTTGAACTACTGTTTAACCAACTAATTCCTCAATAATTCCATTCACAATCAAAAGTTTGGATAAATTTTCTTCAAATATTTAGATAATTGATCAAAATATCAATTTTACTCACACTACAAGAAAATAAAAAAATTGCAACCGAAAATTCGGTTGGTAATAAAGGAAATTCGGTCGGTAAATTAAGTTACCGACTGATTACTGACCGAATAATTCGGATGGCAAAACCTCGTCGGTACTTCGATACCGACCGAATAATTCAGTTGGTAATTTACCGACCGAAAAGTTGTAATTTACCAACCGAATTACCGACCGTTTTTATTCCGTCGGTAATTAAGAAACCAAAAAATACCGACCGATTGTCAATTCGGTCGGTAATTCCGCAACCGCAATTACCGACCGA
>CATIWJ010241866.1:0-11429 GCA_949640765.1 Croton laevigatus | reverse complement strand
TAATGCTTCAACATGCTCTTCTTCTTCAAATCCAGACCCTCCATTATTTTTTCCATTCCCAAAAAACCTCCTATTGAACACAATTTTCCTTATAACATTTCCACAATATTGTCTTGCAGCAAGTCTAACATCCACCAAATTACCTTCCTTACATTGGTTGAACACATAACGTACAAGATTATCCGCTTCTTCTACTCTTTTCTGGTAAAACAATTTTTGTTTTGCCGGAGAAAGCAATTCGGAAACTAAAACTTTTTTCATTTTTTTCCATTGATCTCCAAAAGGGGTAAGAACAGTCGTTAAGTACCCTTTCGAAGTAAGACGCGATGACATGGTCATCGGTCTGGATAAGAAATGAGAATCTTGAGATTTCAAGAATTCAGAACCAATTTTAGGGCAAGTGACTATAATAACATGAACATTTCCGAGACGAATGCAAGCAATTTCAGCGTTGATTTCTTTCATTAGGTCATGAATCCATTTAAAAGCAGGTTTATTGTGTAGCATTTCGGGTAGACATCCAACAATAGGCCATGGTTTTGGACCAGGTGGTAAGGGTAGTTGCACTATGGCTTGTTTGGCTTTCATGATGTTGTAAAAACGGATTATTAGGGTTATTAGAATAATTAGGGATAGGGTTTTGAAAAGGCTTGATGAGACTAAAGA
Organism: Croton laevigatus; assembly: GCA_949640765.1. Taxonomy (NCBI): domain Eukaryota; kingdom Viridiplantae; phylum Streptophyta; class Magnoliopsida; order Malpighiales; family Euphorbiaceae; genus Croton; species Croton laevigatus. The sequence continues at coordinate 10,763 of CATIWJ010241866.1, read as the reverse complement.
AATTTCAGGGTGTACCATATTTGAAGAAGCTGAACTAAAATCACTATGTTTTTTTTCCACGATACTTTGTATCCACACATTATGGCTTATATCTTAAATACTTGTTGACAAGAAACGCTTACATATTTTTCTTACCAAAATATTTTGGTAAAATATTTGTTCTTGGGAACCTGCCTTCATTTTTTTTCCTTTTTTTTATAGTAAATAATATCAGTTACGTATGAAGTTTCTTTTAATGGAAAGTTGGTACATATCATTTTTTTTTGTTTGATGAAAATTATTATCTAAAATAAATAGAATGATTTATTTTTTATATAACTATTATGAAATTTAAAAATTAAAATAAAATGAGAATAAGAAATATAGGTGTTTTAACCCATAAAACTAAAGAAAAGGATTTGAAAGAACGATTGTCAGAGTTGTATTATTTTTGGAGGTTTGGAAGTGGTCATAACCTGATTTTAGTTGAAGTGATTACTGATCTTTTTTGTCTTACAAAATGATTTAAAGTCGCTGCTCATTTTGAAAACTATTTTTTAATTTGTTTTAAAGCACAATTTGACTCTATTTTTATTATTTTTAAGGCAAAATGGTCTTTGAATAAAAAAATTTGGGTAAGTGAATTAGGTATACCGCTTCGAATTTGTGGAAGTGGCGCTCGGTAAACCAGTCTCATTTAAGTTATTTTAAGCTTTATAAACCAATTTTATAAAAGAAACCCATTTTTATTAAAGAGACTAATGTCACTCAAACTTAAGTAGGAAATAATTAATTGCTTTATTTTAATCACTCATTTGTAATTATACACAAGTATCCATCTCATAGCAGAATTAAGTAAAGGCATGAAAATTAAATAAATCTCTCTTCTTCTTATGGAGGGGAGTTACAAAAATTTTCTAAAATGCATTCTACCTTTAATTAAACCCATTTTAAGCCATCTCAAACCTAACATGCACAACACTATCAGTTGGGTCTCTAATTTTTACTAATTATGCCAAGAGGACCCCTAATTATTCCATTAGCGATCCATAAATATTCATCCATAAACACATAATTATCCACCAATTATTTTATTAACTAATTAATAAACACCCTAAATATTTATTCTAAATGGTACATATATTCATTGCTAATGCAAGGACCTAAATGAATTTAAACATCTAGTAGAAAGATCTAAGAAGATCTAATATAATTGACTTTGTAATTCAAAAATCATTAACATTCCAACATTTTTCACAAATCTTTAACTCAAAGAATGCAGTGAAGACATAGGTGTCCACCGGGGGTGAGCAAATTTTTGCAGGTAATTTGGTTAATTTGGGTATTTTGGATCGGCCAAAGAATTTGCATTGGGTAATTCGGGTAAACTATATAAAAAAAATTCATGCGATGTGGATAATTTCAGTCAGACCCACACTTCAGCCGGAGTAATCGAATTATTCAAAATTTTGAAGTGTTGCGTTTTGTCCCTTTAGTCCATTAAACAGAAACCCAAACTTAACTCAAATTTTCATTCCCTTTATTCTCCTTTCTCTACTACTTTCCCCTTTCATCGTCTCTTTCCATACCTAACATAACACCACGATCCGCCATCATCTTCCTTTTCAGTCGACCAAGATATCTAGCTCCTCCCTGCTTTAAATTGGCCGAAATCTTCTCCTCTTCAGTTGTTATTTGAATCTGCGGCTGACCTTGTGATCTGTTAAGGTAAGATTTTTTTTTTCCCTTAGCTTTGTATAGATTTTGAGTTTAGTATTGATTTGAGGTTAGTAAAAGATCTTCTTGATTTTCAATTTCATATTGTAGCAAGAGATCAGCATCTTCTTTATTTTCCTCATTGATAAAAATATCAAAATCTTTATCTTCACAGTTAAGCTTAGTAAAGCTTGTATAATTATTTTTTTCTTAACTGAATTTCCAAATATCCAATTTTGTTACTTCGCAGCTAGCGAGCTATGAAATTTCACTCTTTTGCTATTTATAGATCATCGATTTATTATATTTCATGGTTATTGTTCTGTGGTTTGCAGTGTCATTTCGTTATTTCTCTTAATATCAGTTGTGCTTAGAAAGCCGAAATCCCTTGGTTTTTGATATTTGACAAACATACTTGATATTGTGATTTACTAATAACGTTTCAAGTGTTATTCTACCAAGTCTGAACTTAACCAAAGCCAACTGAATCATTTACTTGCCAAAGAACTAAAGTTTTAGAGAAATATGAAGGTCGTGCACGAGACGACTTCTATCTCATGTGCTAAGGAATGTCAAAATAGTCCAGGCACCAAAGGAAGATTCAATCTCACGCGCTAGGCTAGTCCAACAGAAAATTGAAATTCTATCTTGTACGCTAGGGGTGTTAAATCAATCCATGCCCCAAAGAAAGAATTCATCTCGCGCGCTACACTATCTGACTTGGAAGTTGATCTTCTCAATGACCATGTCACGCACTCTACATGCAAGTCTTGGACGCGACAATACTTTGATCAGCATTAATGGCTAGTTCATTACATGCAAATTTGATGCCAACAGGTAGCCGTTACAAATCTGTTGAGAAATGTCAGTGAGTGGTAGCGCACGCTTCCCTCACGTCTCACCCGCGACCTATACAAATCTTCAGGTAGACTTCAATTCAAAGGAACAATGGCCATATTCTTCAAAGTTGGTATAAACACAGCCACCTACAGCCATTAAAAAGTTGAACAACCAAACATTTACTAAGTGCTATTAACTCTTTTAACAACCTCTCATTCTTTTCATCTTGCATTCAATCTTTGTAATCAATTCTTATGTGTTGTTAGCTGTGAGTGATCTTGAAACTAAATTTTAAGGTTTAAGTGTGAGCCTAAAATATTAAGTTTAATATTAGCTTAGTTTACCTCTTTGTAATCTTGTATAAGAATAGTGGAACCTAATTCTTGAGCGAATTGGAGAAGTTGATGTAGGATCTAGTTATATCTGAACCACTATAAAAATTTTCTTGTCTTTCATTTTCATTCAATCCACCAAATTTGCCTTAAAGTTTTTATTCTCCAACTAATTCACCCCATTTCTTAGTTACCAAAAGCCCAATAATACCATTTAACATTATTAGGTTTAGATAATTAGGTTATGGGTTTTGGTTTTTTTGGGCAAAAAAAGTAAAGAAATAGGTCTTCTTTCTTTTTTGTTTCAAATGAATAAATTCGGTTAAATTTGGCCAAAGTAGTATATTCGGATAATTCAGATAATTCGAGACAAGCCTTAAAATTAGGGTAAATGGGTAATTCGGGTAAGTAAAAAATTCGGGTAAGGAAAGTTAAAAAATCTTATTTTATAATTCGGTTAAGACATTTCATAAAATTAAACAAATTAACTAAATGATCACCCCTAGACATGAGTGCCATGACAGCACAGGTATCCAGTTGTGATGGCATTGTTCCTTACCTCAAAATGTTGTAAATAACTAAAAATGAGATTTTTATAATAAGGGTCTTATTTTTTAGATCTTGAAGACCTAAGATCAAGATCAGTGTCGTGATGGCATAGTTGTCCACTATGACTATGGACAACAGTATCATGACGGCACTATTTATGCCTCAAGGAATTCTAAAACAAAGATTTTGTAAATTTAATTCTAAAAGAGTGTAAATAAATACCAGAAACAGAAATAATGATCCCAAAAGCCAATAAATATAGATATATAAAGATCTAACTACCAGAAGCTTAAAAATGCAATAAAAACAAAGAGATTAGTTTAAGATATTATCTTGCCCTTAGATTTAAGGCTTAAGAGCTTCCCATCTTTCAGGAATCCAAACTCCTTATTTTAGGACTCTGGGCATACAATTACATAAATAAATTTAGAAAAAAAAATTACAAAATAAAAAAATAGAAAAACAATTTGTCTAGAGATCTCACAATCAAGATTATTAATTAAAACTTTATAATATAATTTGGGTGAGAGTTCTTATTTCTTTCTACTGCCGACCACCAGTCAATGTATATAAATTTATTCTCTTATTTCTTTCAACTGTCGGCCATCAGCCTTCCGATAATAAATTTATTTTCTCTTATTTTCTTCCACTATCGGCTTTCTTTTTATTTTTTCCACTGTCAGCCACTAGCTACTGATATATAAATTTATTTTTTCTTATTTTGTTAACAAACTTAGATATATAATTTTATTTTTTTATATTTTCACAAATAAACTTCACCAAAATCAAAATTATGGTCTATTTATCAATTCAACCTATTGAGCAGCAGAGAAAGATAAGCAAATATGAGAATATAAATTTGTATTCTCATATTTTCTCATACATTTTTTATACAAATCAACAAAATAAATTTATTTACTCATAGTGTTACATCAAATCAGCAAGTCTTAAACCATTCCATTGTGAATGATTAATAGCAGGAACAACTCCACCGGCATAGTCTTCAAGTATCATTAGCTGTAGGGAAAAAAAAAAAGGTAAAAACTTAAAAGTGGAGTGAGAATGGAACCACATATTAATACACAATATGTAAATTAAAATACAAATGAATATTCTAATTACATAAAATGATTTATTATTATAAATTCAATTTAAGTAATGAACAGTTTCAACATTTCTACTTAATTCCTCTAGCTTCTTCAACCTCTGTTTTTCACTTTTACTCACCAATTGATACAAACAATCCATACAAGAGTAAAACCAATAAACAAATCGAATAATTGGTTGTTAGTGTTGGTGGAGGTGCTAAAATTTTTTGATTAAAAGAAAACTTAGATTGTGAATTTGATTGAAGAATAAGGGGAAAGAAAGAGAGAGGCTTTTATTTTGGGCATAGCTTCTGTTAGCTTCCTCAATGTTTATATCTAAAGGCTCCGACTCCATAATTATACATTTTGTAAATTTTTTTTCTTCAGTGCTTTGTTGAAGAAGAAGGAGAACAGAGTGATGGTTTGAAGAGTAGCCGGTGGTCGGAAGTAAAGGGAGCGAGTTTTTTTGTTTGAAGAGAAAATATTAAAAGTAGGTAGGCGTTTTTTTTTTGTGAGACTTAGTGTTGGTATTTAGATTTGATTTGTGCTATTTTTAGTGTTTTATTTTTGTGCTATTTTTGCAATACCAACATCTAAATGTGCAATATGTTAAGTTTGCCTTTTTTCTTTTAAAAAAAATTAATTGGAGGTGGAAGATTGGAACTTTGAAATATTATCTATGTGGTATATACACTTGCTGCTTGGACATGTAACGAATAATAAGTATTCAAAATATAAAATAATAATAATGTCATTATTTCATTATTATTGAAGTATTTTTTAGAAAACGTGATAATTGAGGTGGATTTATATTTATGGTGGGCGCCTTAAATTTTTTCCAACTATTACACAACAAAAAGACACAATTACCCTTTCTTTTTCCTTTAATATTTCTACAAAAGTCTAATTTGTTTGGTGCAACCCATATTAATTGATCAAAATGTAGCCACGCATATTGTTTGAAAAGGCAGTGATGGTAAGATACGCATTCGTATTGAATGATTATATAATGAAATACTTACGGCACGTCAGCAGTTGACGTGTCGTAACAAATCAATAAAATTAAAATACGTGGCATTAATTTTAAAAAAAAGTAATAAATGCATATATTAAATACACTTGTTTTATGTATCCATTAATACAATCATTTGTTATTTTTTTTAAAATAATTTAAATTAATGCCACGTATTTTAATTTTATTAGTTTGTTACGGCATGTCAATTGCTGACGTGCCGTAAGTGTTTCATTATATAATTATTCGTAGCTTAATTGTGATTGGAAAAACAATGTACGGATGCACCACTTAAACGTGGGAGGCCAAAATATTTTGGCCTATAGAATGAGAATGGAGAGTGAGATAATTAAAGGGGAAAATGTTAGGTTGTAATTTCTATTTTTATGGGCTAACATATGTAATAAAGTAATTATATTAAATGAGCTATTTTGTCAATAGATTTTTAAATTGTTCATTGTGAAAGCCCATAGACTTTAAATAATTGGTATGGGTTTAATGTGTGAATATAGTTTTCTAATCCAATTAGACTTAATGGGATCATATTAGGTTAGTATATAAAGATCAATAGATTATGGTCCCCAAATGTCAAAACCTTAGCCACCTCTTTATTCTCTCCCCATTAGAGATAGAAAATTTGAGAAACACTAAAAAAACAAAGGGATTTCACTGAAGAAGATCAAACCTGCAATTCCAAGCACTCATTCATCATTCAATTCCTCAAAGGTTCGATTGCTGCAATATATTTAGGCATTTATATTTTGTTTATCCTTAATAATTCCAGTATGATTGATCCTTGGTAATATAGATTTGGGGATTCCATAATTCCTTACAAGAATAATTCCCAACAAAAAATGCTTTATTTATAGTATTAGACTCTTTTGTCCCTTAGTTTTAATATTTAATTATTTTGTCCCGTGATTTTTTTTTAAATTGCATAGTTTTGTCCCGTAAAAATTTCCATCCACTATCTACTTTCTTCTTTCTTTTCCTTGTAGCCCAGTATTATAACACCCTGCTCTATTCTTGCCCTCCGTTTGTTAGGAATCCTCAGTTGCAAGCCTCGACTTGCTTAGCCCTCAGAGGCCAACCCCGGACGTGCTCCGGAAACTTTGTGAAGAGCATCTCAAGTTACTTTGGGCTTCTCGAGAAAAGAAACTTGAGATCCTTAATATTCTTGAGAATCTATTTCTTCGATAGAGCCCCCCACAAACTATGGTGAATCGGGCTAGTCTGTCTATCTTGAGTTTCCCGAGGTTACCCTTCTAACGAATAAGCAACTAGCTAACTCGAGCGGGGTGATGCCATAAACGAATCCAATGCTGTGTAATCGAGATAAGAAGCAAGAAAAAACTAAAAGGCCATCTCTTCTCTTCATTTAAATGAGTGAGGTAAGTTATGCAAGGGTGCTTACCCACTCTACTAATTTGGCTATTAGAATAGGCTTTTTCCAAAACATGAAACGTACGGGGCATGTCAAATCCAGTTGCAATCTCCATGCATCCATGCAAAACCCTTCGCATGTCTCACCCATGAGGAAGATCGTGATCTAGAGCCATACTAGCAAGCATCCCTTCTCTAACTAGTGACTTTAGCTTAGTTCCACAAGTGTAGATTTGAAAAATATTTTAACGGCTAGCGGACGGAAATTTTTGTATTAAGGATAAAATAATGCAATTTTACAAAATACATGGACAAAAGAGTGGAATATTAAAAAATGAGGGATAAAATTATTTAATATTGTAAAACACATAGGATAATATTTTCGTATTTTTCCCATAATTAATTTTCCTAAGATATGACAATAAATTTCTCTTTCTCTCTTCACTATTTTTTTTTGAAAGAAGGGACGTGTTTAATAATAATGATTTATACATGCATAATCTTTGTGAATTAAGTTCCACTAACATCATATAGTAACTGAATATGATGTGGTGGTGCATGAAAGATATGCAACCCTTAAAGAAGAGAGTGCCCTAAGTTTGCCAAGCAATCTACAACCTTATTTGTTTCTATTACAATCTCTCTCTTCTCTTCACTTTATATAGGCACATTATTTTATTTTCAAACGTTAAAAGGGGTGCGGCTATAGTTCTCTACATCGAGAGCTCTCGATGCAACCTTTTTTTTATTTTTTATTCTTCAAATTTGATATTCGGTTGTCCGGATGGAGACTCGGATCAATTTTACTGGGTCACAGTTTACAAAATTTGAATTTGTATTATAAAATTTGCATAACTGCAAATTCAGCCGTCTATATTATTTTGTGTCTAATCTATAATGCAGAGTTAAATTCTGCAAATTGTAATTTACTAGAATTGATATCAGGTTTCAGAATGGACAACTGAATATAAAATTTGAAAAAAAAAAAGGGTGATTCTCGAAAGTCTCGAATTGAGACATCGAGAATTACCGTATTAAATCACCGTATTAAAAAATAGTTTGAGTAATATATTTTATTAATTTAAATAATACTTTTCAAACTATGAAAGTCATTTCCAAGACTTTAATATTGGTCTATCTTTAATAAATCAATCAAATATAACAGTTTAACATACTTTTTTTTTTCATATATACTAAAAAGAAAAAGGGTTAAATAGTTTATAATTGTAAAACTATTATAATTTGATTGGATTGCCTTATCCGATATATCGGGTGTAGGCAAATTATTTCCAATTAGCACTTTGAAATTGGCAAATTTGCCAATGCTATACATTCTTTTTAACCTTCAATTCAAAAGAATATGTATTTCTTTTTTCTTTTTTTTGTTTAGCATAGTCAATTTTAAAGAATAGAAACCTGATGTCAAACATCTCAAAATTCGAAATTGATAATTTACAGTATAATTTTAAAAGAATAATTTTGACAAATATACCTTTCACTTTCACTTAAACTATGAGGCTCCCTAAAATTTTTAAGGTTTAGAGCTTTAGTTTTTCTGCCGAATGAAGGAACTAAATCATTCATTCTTACTAAATTGTAGGAAGTGTATCCGACATCGAAGTGGACGAAATATATCAAAGACTTCTAATGAAGTAGATATTGAGTTAATTAGAATGTAGCATGCTTGGTCATTCTGCCTTCCACAGAAATAATAGGAAGATAATTCACACTGTTAGCATCAATTTGATGCTTAGGGGAGGGATATTTTATGTGATATAGCTGACACAGTTATATCCAGTTCATTAGTGATATCCACTATATTAATATTTTTTGTGAAAGTTGAATTGTGCCTAACTAATATTGAATCCAATAAAAATATAATTATGTATATAATTTCAAAATCATTTAGTCATCCACCATATCTAAAATTTCATACAGTTAACACAAAGTATGTAAATTAGAAAAATTCCCCAAGTGCACAAAAGAAATTTTGCCACCGTGAAGTATGTAGAAAAATTAGGAGGACTTAAAGTAAACAAATAAAACTTTTATTTATTATTTAGAACACTAATACAAAGACAAGGAATAAAATATATAATTTTTCACAATTCCATTCAATGCTCACGCCACACTTCACACACACTCACTTTACCTTTTCTCTCACACTTTATCCCACACTATCACTTCTCACTTTTTCACTCTTCTCACTTACACACAAATAAATGGGCAAGGCCCATATTTATAGTAGTATTATGCCGGTGAAGAGCCAAAGTCTAGAAGGCTCTTTTAAAATCTAGCATATTTTAAGATGATAAATTAGTTCTAGAAGATTATGGAAACTTTGAGATAAAGAGAGTCGGTGATAATGTTAATACTCCCCCTCAACGACTACTCTTTTGTAATGTGTGTTTACTCACCATACCAAGTTGCTTTCTGAAGTTTTCAAATTTTGTACTGCCGAGTCCTTTGGTGAATATATCTGCTATTTGATCTTCGGTCTTTACATACTCTATTTTGATTTCTCCACGTAGAACTTTTTCTCGAACAAAGTGATAATGTACCTCCACATGCTTCATCCTTGCGTGAAACATTGGATTCTCAGTCAAGTATATAGCAGACTGATTGTCACAATGTAATTTTATGGAGTAGTCAACTGATTGATGAAGATCCTTCAAGAGTTGTACTAGCCATGTACATTCTTGAGCTGCCATCGCTGCTGCTCTGTACTTTGCCTCAGTACTTGATAAAGATACCATAGGTTGCCTCTTGCTACACCAGGAAATAGGTCCCAATCCGAGACTAAACACATTGCTTGTAGTTGATCGCCTTGTATCATGATCTCCAGCATAGTCTGCATTGCAAAATCTGACCATCTCACATTTTTCTTCCTTTTTGTAAAGAATGCCAAAGTCAACAATGCCTTTGATGTATTGAAGAATTCGGCGAACATCTTCCAAATGAGGCTTCTTAGGGTTCTGCATAAATCGACTTATCCTTCTTACTGCATATGAAATATCTAGCCTCGTGAGAGTAAGGTAAATGAGACTTCCGACAAGTTGCATGTACATTGTTGTATCTTCTAAGTCCTTTCCTTCAGCAAAACATAACTTTGTGTGCACCTCTACTGGAGTTGAAATTGGTTTGCATTCTATCATCCCAAACTTCTCTAAAAGATCCTTGGCATACTTTTGTTGACACAAGAATAATCCATCCTTAGTTCGCTCCACTTCAAGACCTAGAAAATGCTTTAGCTCTCCTAAAGCTTTCATTTGAAATCGTACAGATAAATTATCTTTGATTTGAGAAATCTCTTCTTCATTATCTCCTGTGATGATGAGGTCATCAACATAGACTAAAATTATTGCTACCTTACCATCTTGAGCTTTCACAAACAAGCTGGAGTCTGAAGGTGCTACATCATAGCTACTTTCAACCAGGAATTCAGCTATCTTTCCATACCAAGCTCTTGGTGCTTGCTTTAATCCGTAAAGTGCCTTTTTCAATTTGTAAACGTGGCCTGGATGACTTTTGCTCTCAAATCCTTGAGACTGCTCCATGTATATTTCTCGATCTAGCTCTCTATGCAAGAAAGCATTCTTCACTTCCATCTGCCAAAGCTTCCAATCCTTATTAGCAGCTAAGGCCATAATAACACGTACTGTGGAAATCTTTGCAACTGGACTGAATGTCTCCTCATAATCCAATCCATACTTTTGTGAGAATCCTCGAGCCACTAGTCAAGCTTTATATCTTTCAATTGAGCCATCTGGATGTTGTTTGACTTTGTAAACCCATTTGCACGATATTGGCTTAACATCCTTGGGTTTTGGCACTAATTCCCAAGTTTCATTCTGCTTCAAGGCA
>CATIWJ010241809.1:0-13321 GCA_949640765.1 Croton laevigatus | reverse complement strand
TCTCAGCTACTCTCTATCTTCTCTCTTCCAAATTGGCAGAAACATCCTTCACTACGCAACCTAATTCCAAGCATCTCTCCTTCTCATGTATCTTCTCTCTTCGCTGATAATCCAAATCTCAATCCCCAAACTGCTCTCAAGTTTTTCCAAATCATAGCGCAAAAGCCTGGGTTTAAACATAGCGTCCAATCTCATTCCTTCCTTTTGCACATTTTGCTTAGAAATAAATTTTTTGGTGTTTCAGAAAAAATGCGTATTTCCATGATTAGAAGTTGCGTTTCTGGCGATGATGTGCCCTTGGTGTTAGATTGCTTAAGGGGAATGAATAGAGATGATAATCCAAATAAGTTTAAGCTCAGTATTAGGACGTATAATGAGCTATTAATGATGCTATCAAGGTTTTTAATGATCGATGAATTGAAGAGAGTTTTTGCTGAAATGTTGACTGACATGGTTCCACCCAATATATATACCTTCAATACAATGGTCAATGCTTATTGTAAGATTGGTAATGTAGTTGAGGCTGATTTATATGTGAGTAAGATTTTGCAGGCAGGTTTGAGGCCTGATACTTTTACTTATACATCATTGATATTGGGGCATTGCAGAAATAAAAATGTTGATGCTGCATTCAGTGTTTTTAAGATGATGCCGAAAAAGGGTTGTAGAAGAAATGAAGTTTCATACACGAATCTTATACATGGCTTTTGCGAGGCTAGAAGGATTGATGAGGGTATTAGTTTGTTTAAGAAGATGGGAGAGGACGATTGTCATCCAACTGTTCGTACTTACACTGTGATTGTAGATGCATTGTTTAAAAATAATAGGAAAACAGAAGCTATATCTTTGTTTAATGAGATGAGGGGAAAAGGATGCAAGCCAAATGTTCATACTTACACTGTGATGATTGATGCTTTGTGCAAAGAAGGAAAGCTTGATGAGAGCAGAATAATTCTAAATGAGATGGTTGAGAGAGGGTTGGTTCCAAGTGTGACTACCTACAATGCTTTAATTGATGGCTATTGCAAGAGGGGGATGATGGAGGCTGCCCGGGAACTTTTGGATTTTATGCAATCCAATAATTGTCACCCAAATGAGCGCACATACAATGAATTGATATATGGTTTTTGTAAGACAAAAAATGTGCAAAAGGCAATGTCGTTGCTTGGAGAAATGCTTGAACAAAAACTGACACCAAACCTTGTTACTTATAATTCATTGATCGGTGGACAGTGCAAAGTAGGCCATTTGGATAGTGCTTATAGATTACTTGATTTGATGCAGGAAAATGGTGTGATTCCTGATGAGTGGACTTACAGTGTTTTTATTGACACTCTTTGCAGAAATAAGAGGATAGAGGAAGCTCGTGTTTTATTCAATACTCTGAAGGACAAAGGGTTAAAGGCAAATGAAGTGATATACACAGCTTTAATTGATGGGTATTGCAAAGCTGGGAAGATAGATGAGGCTGATTCTTTGCTAGAAAGGATGTCCACTGAGGAATGTTTGCCAAACACGTCCACTTATAATGCCCTTATGGATGGGTTTTGCAAAGAGCGAACAGTGAAAAAGGCATTATTCTTGTTGGAAAATATGTTGAACAAAGGAGTGGCACCCACAGTTTATACATATTCAATTCTTATTGTAGCAATGTTGAAAGAGGGTGACGTCGAGCATGCTAATAAGCTTTTTGCTCAAATGGTTTCCTCAGGACTCAAGCCTGATGTTTGTATATACACTGCATTTATTCATTCACATTGTAGTTTAGGTAATTTAAAAGAGGCAGAGGATATGATGGCTAGGATGATTGAAACTGGTATTATGCCTGATGCACTCCCTTACACAATGTTAATTGATGCATATGGGTGTTTGGGATTATTAAATAAGGGATTTCATGTCTTAAAGTCCATGTTTGATAATGATTGTGAACCTTCTCATCATACTTATTGTTCATTAATCAAGCATCTTTTAAAGAAGAAGCTAACAAAGGCAAGTGGAGGGCTTGGTTCAGTTTCAGACAACTCCTTTATTGTTTTTGTTGATGTGTGGAAGACAATGGATTTTGAGACTGCTCTGGAACTTTTTGCGAAAATGCAGGAACATGGTTGTTCAATTAACCTTAACACTTACACCGAGCTTATTGTAGGACTTTGCAATGCGGAGCGTCTGGATGTGGCCCAAAGGTTATTAAATCATATGAATGATAGAGGATTATGCCCCAATGAAGATATTCTTAATTCTCTTTTAAAGTGTTGTTGTAAGCTTGGGATTTTTGGGGATGCAATGCGGCTGGTAGATGCTATGGTGGAGTATGGTCACTTACCTCTTCTAGAGTCTTTGAATTTACTCATCTTTGGCTTATTTGATGAAGGCAGTAAAGAGAAGGCTATCACAGTTTTCTCTAATCTGCTTCAATATGGTTATAATGCTGATGAAGTAGCATGGAAAATTCTCATTGATGGTTTACTTAAGCGAGGCCTTGCTGATAGATGCTCTGAATTGCTGGGCATCATGGAGAAAAGAGGTTGCCCAATTCATTCTCAAACATATAAAATGTTAATTGAAGGACTTGATGCGAATTAATGGGAGTGTTAATAGGCATGTGGAGTGTTACTTATGCTACCTAACAGTGACGTGGAAATTTCAGGATTTTTCTTGGTGATTCATTTTTAAGGTAAAATACCGAGCTGCTATCTATTTAATGACCTTAGATAAATGGAAACCAAATGCTTTTTTTTCTAATAAAAAGATAGACTTTGTACTGTAAGTATCTGGAATACTTTTGGTTTGTAAAATTCTTGCACGGCAGTTAATTATAAATATCTGGAATACTTTTGGATTGTAAAATTCTTGCACGGCAGTTAACTATAAGTATCTGGAATACTTTTGTGTTGTACAATTCTTACACAGCAGTTAACATGACAGAAAGAATCCATATTTCCTGTCATTCATGTTCTAAATTCTTGCAGGTTGCAGGAGGTGATGACACACTTGGTTGGGTTGGTAGTCTCTAAAAACTTAACAGACAAGGGAGGGAGCCAATTCCTCTGGTAGGAATCATTCCTTTAGGCACTGGCAATGATCTGGCCAGGAGTTTTGGCTGGGTAAGCTTTCTTTTATATTGGAATTCGTATGTTGAATTTTGTTGCTTTTTTGAACTTTGGCTCTGAATTCTTGCCTTTTTTTTTTGTGCTTTAGGGTGGCCCATTTCCTTTTGCTTGGAAGTCAGCTGTCAAAAGATCTCTTGACGGGCTATTACTGGTCCAGTGTGCTGTCTAGATAGGTAAATGTAATGTTATGATACAATCTGTTACCAAAGAATTAATGGTGCAGTTGTTTCTTTTTTTCGGGCATGTGTCTAGTTCCATACGGATTGATAGTACTGGAAGCTTTGTGAGTTGAAAATCTCAACAAGTGTGCCTTAAAGATGCAGCCTTTTATTATAACGAGTTTGAATAATAGGTTACTGCTTATTTTGTATTACAATTATCTCTTCATTTAATTGCTAATATAAGCTCCTTAATTGCATATTGCAAAGTCCGAAAATTTCTATTGACAGTTATTTATTTCCTGATTATTCCAAACGATATCTCAACACGTGCAAGACATTTTGCATCTGTTAGTTGGAAAGAAGAGTTTCTTTCACTGCTGGATCTAATTTCTGGCTTGTTTCTGATGGAATATAGGAAAAAAAATTTAAAATTTGGTGATTTTTCCAGAACTAATGATTTTTCCAGAACTAATCATACTTAGTTATCCCAATGACATCGAGCTCTATATATGATTGATCAAGGATGAAACTACCTTACCTTCGCTGCAATTCTTTTTTTTTGTTTATGTTTTTACTTTTTGCCACTTTCTTGTACTTGGGTTGCATCCATTGTCCTGTTTATCAACTATTTATTCATGAGGCTGTCATTTGTATCAAATTTAGTCAATTTCAGTATTTTAATGTTTCTGGCACTCATTTCAAATGTTGTCTTTTGATGCTGCAGTGGCAGCTTGTCGTGTCAACGCCATGTGGAGAAGTTGTGGATCCACCTCATTCTCTAAGATCTACCAGCTAAAGTTCTCTTGATCATTAGGTTGTGAATATTTTTGTTTCAAAATTTCTCTTTCTTGACTCAACTGCAGTTGCAAGATTGTCTATTGCTGAAAAGAATAACTTGATAAATATTTGAAGTTCATAAATTTCATATTATTTCTCTCTATCTCCTGTCCTCTACATACTTCATTTATCTGCGTACGTACATTTTTATTTATATGGGTTTCTTTGCATGTTTTGGTAACATAATTGTACTTTTTCTATTTTAAGATGCTGTGAAAACTTTGAGACTCAAGGAGGCCTATGCTAGTTTTCACTTTTTGATCATAAATTGATGTTTATGACTTTTCTTGCAATGACAGGATTTAGAAATTGCCGGGAGGTTGCCTGAGAAAGTGAATTGCTATGAAGGAGTCTTCTATAATTACTCCAGTGTAGGTACATCGACATGACTTCTAAACAGAATGGGTAAACTTGATTATGCAAGGCTTTAATAGACTAGCATCTGACTTTGTTCTGAACTTTTCAATCTGTCCCACTTCGGGCACTACATTCGTTATAAGGGATTGAGTTTGAACCACATCTTTCAACTTATTGATAATGACGAATTTTTGTTTCACATGTTCCAGGCTACTAACTCTTCTCCTTCAGTCACAGATGCTCAAGTGGCTTATGGATTTCAACATTTACGAAATGAAAAATATTTTCTTGCACAAGGGCCTATTTCAAACAAGGTTTGTTTGAACTTTGCAAGACCTATTGTTTTAGCAAATTGCTTTGTGTTTTTTTTTGGGACTAATTTCTAGAAACTTGAAATTTGAAGTTTCAAGCATTAATTTTATATAGAAAAAAAGTGCAGCAAAATTTGAAATTTACTTTGGTTCTCTAATTGTCCCTGTGAAATTGGTAAAACTGAAGTAATTTATTTATTTATTTATTTTCCATTTTTTGCTATTTTGATTTGCATGATGTTCTCTTAAAGACTACTCATGAAAACTCTTGCTTTGATTCAATAGTTTTCTACCACTATGATCACAGTTAATCCGTTTATTGTGCATTACAGTTGATATACTTAGGTTACAGCTGCAGTCTTATGTTATTGTAAAATATGCAAATTTGTTTATTCTCATCAAGTTATCTTACATATTCAAAAAAGACCATAAAATATTTATATTTTCTTTTTCCTTATTTCGACAAAGAAAGACTGATAGAAATCAAAAAGTGAGCAAGAAAGTGCGGATTTCCATAGGAGCAAGCTCAACAACAAGAGTTGAAGCATGAAAAGGGCCTCCTCGAATTGGAGAAGGCTCATCTCCTCCACTATTCTCAACTTTCCATTTCATCTTTTTCATCTCTGATTTGTATTGGTTAGCTGATAGACTCATTTCCTTCACCTCCTTTATCTGAATATTATTCTTTTTTTAGTCGAGTTACATGGAAAAGAAAGTAATGGAAATTGCAGATGATGCTCATCTCTTACCTTTTTTCCAGAAAACATCTTCTTCAGTTCAACTTTAGCCATTGTTGAATATGTAGGATCTTCTCCTCCCTGTACACATTATTTTGCTCTCATATCATTAGAATAAAATCGTTTAATACACTCAAATACATTTCTATATTACTTACCTCGTACAAATGTGCCAATCGTAAGAGTACAGTTCCATCATCAAGTTCCTGCAAGAATTGTATCAGAGAAGGATAAAGAAAGGAAAAAGGAAATTTAACTCTGATTGATTCAACAATCTCACCTGAAGGGTAATCAAAGCAACATTCAAAGGCAAGCTGTAGTTTGGATCCATGACAGTTCCTTTCGTCAAATGAGATGCTTTCCAGCTCTCCTCCTTCTGAAGAACGGTAAATCATTCGAGTTAAATTGTGTTTGAATTGATATTTCCATGAAAGTTCAAGCTTACCTACCTCTTGCGTGAAAGCCAACAGAAGTGGTGAATAAACTTCTTGGCCAGTTGTTCGTCGCCAAACTGATCCAGCTCCAAGCTTGTTGACACTCAAATAATAATTTCCTCGAACCTGAACAAAGATGGAAGTTGTAGGAAAAGGCTCAGGTGAAGAATTTATCAAAGAATTGTTTGCATGACATACCGTTAATCCTTCACATTTATCTTTGGTACAGACAGTTTCATCAAGGGCTTCACCAACTCCTCTGGAGTCATCATGGATTGTACGCCTTGTGTAGTAAAAATACAACAACAATCAGTTTTACTGTCCTCATATAGTTCCAGAATGTAGAAAACTGAATTATAACAGCAGCTATCTGTAACCTATGAAGCATCAGTTCTACTTGACCATCTTGAATGCTTGCTCCCCCAGTTGCACGATCAATCAATACTGACAATTCAGACTTTTTATCCGTGATATAAATTCCGAGATTAAGCTGCAGATTACAAGAAATGCTAGAATTAGCGAAAAAGAATGCAACTTATATCAGGAGATGACGTTAAAATTTGAGAAAGTTACTGGATAGTAGTTTCCTGCTTCTGGTTGATTAACTGAGAGGTTCCAGTCAGCTCTGTAGTCCCGAATCTGTGAGCAGGGTAAAAAAATTGAAGGAAAATTTTTGGTACTAAAGAAGAGAACTATTCTTAGAATTACCCGTTTTAGAAAGTCCCTTCCATTGGAATCAGTGTAGTAAACTTTGTCTGTAACCATATTTGCAGTGATCTGGGTGATAACTTCTTTTCCAAGACTATCTTCTGTGGGAATTGGACCAATCTTCAGAAACAAATATTGTCAGAAATAGTTCATATAAACTTAGCAATTCGGTCCAAAAAAAGGTATAAATGACAAATAATGTGACTCACAGTGAATTCAATTTCAGCATGCTCTTTGTTTTTGTAGAGTCTTGTTACCTATCAAACACACTAATTATAGTTAGTGAAGAAGAGGTTATATTTCTTTATTACATTCCTAGAAAATGTTTGAATATAAATAGCAGAAAGAGAAGAAAAAAAAATTCATTCAGACATTGCATTAAATACCCATTTTACGTATATACTACACATACTAGTATTGACCCATTTATCAGGAAATAAGACTATCCAAGAGATTTTTTGACCTGGTAAATCCATGAATTAAACTGTTGGTGAACCTCATCCATTACAGGTCCGCGATAGACCTTGAAGGGGACCTGCAAATAGTTACAAAAAGAAAAGAAAAATTCAATCTCTATTCTTTTATTTATAAGGGAGAAAAGGGGTACAAAAGAACTCACTGTTCTTGCAACAATAGTGGGAGGGGCTCCGTTAGGCCGAAAAATGTATGCGCCAGAAGGTTGCTTCGAGAGAGAGTATCAATGGTTTATCAGCTGCATTTCTATGAATTTAAGGCCAAATAGTATAAAATTATTTACAACAGAAATCACAGACCTGCTTGATAGAGCTTGAACCGTACCACAAATAGCTTTGCTGAAGAGGTATTTCAACCTATTAAGTTAACAGATAAAACATAATAAATTACATTCATCATCTAAACCTCTCCATATAACAGAAACCAGTAACAAGTAATCTTCATTTTTATTTGTCTTGTCAGAATACTTCAGTTAGATTGCTAAATTTTGAAGCATAACACATTGATTTGCATACTCAGTTTACCTTAACCCGGATCTGCATGAGTTCATGCATGCTTAATCCTCAAACTATCCAAGAACATTATAAACTTTCCATAAAAGAATGGAAATGTGAAGCAACATACCCCAGATTTTGAATTGTAAATTTGTTTCATTTGGCCGGTAGTGGAAGAAAAGGAAATTTTCAGATTTCCAGGTCCAACCTCGATGGTATCATTTTGAGAACTTTCTGTTGCAGAGTGTCCATGTCTTCTTTCCTCTGCATCATTTCCGTTTGGAAAAGGAAACAGAACGAAAATAAGAAAAAAAAAAAAGTTCCAACATGTATTCATCTAGTAGTTCTTTTGTAAGATGAACTTACAGGAATTCAGGATTGGCTTTTTTAAAGGCTCAAAATATGAATCAGGTTGAAATAAAGTTTTGAAACCAAAATATTTACCAGTTCTAGATCCATGAGTGATGAAGTAAGTACTCCACCCAAGTGGAGCTACAGACACTTGAAATACAAGCCAGTATTTAGGAACATGTTTGGTTGATCTTCCTAAGTAGGCCTCCAAATAGAATTGTCTCAAGTTGCTTGTAACATTATCCATAAACACATATTGTGAATCAATGGTTTTGCCGGAGGAATCGGAGACTACAAGATTGGCATCATTAACCTGTCAGGAATCATAGATTCAAAATTATATTTTGGATTCAGGATTACTTTTAATTATAGGAATAAGATATATTACATATCAAAAACAAGAAAGAGCTGACAGCAGAAATTTGCAATTCAGGAAAATGCAAAAATACAGATTGAGCTGATTGCCAACACAATGCGTCTGTAACCATATGAATTAAAGATGATATTTTTAGCCTCATTCAAAGCAGGTAAGCACTTAAATCACACTGGTAGAGACTCAAAATAAAACTTATTGAAGCCCTACTGAAAATTTAGCATGCTTATACAGCTTTATCAGGCGGAGCCAAACAATCAAAGCAAAACTTTATTATCAAAATGGATAATACGTTCATAAGTATAATTCTTAAAATTGAAAATCATTTGTTTATGGAACTACCAACAGAAGAACAATGTTTTACTTACCGGTATTCTGATAATGTCTGTGCGGCTCCACCCAAGAGGGTTGTATGCTACAATAACCTGAAAGGTACCAGTGGCAAAATGCAAGTATGAAACCTTCAGAAGTATCATACCATTAAAATTTAGAAATATATGAAAATAGTACCAAACTCTTTCCATCTCCAGCTTCCTCTGTTGGTGGGCAGTAACTGATATTTAGCAGTTGGCACTGCCCAAAACGAAAGGATGGAAAAATGTGAGCTAGAAGCAGTAACCTGATTATGAAAATGCATGCAGATGTAGCAACAATGGGATTAAGAAGAAAAGAAAATCCACAATGATTTCACTGTACCAATGTTTATAGTAGACATGGACATTAGAAATTTGAAAAGACAAGGAGGCAGATATAAGATACCTGACTAAAAGTCAATGCAGGTGAAGTGCATTGGCCTCTAGATTTGCCAACTAAGCATGACAGAGCAGAATTTGCAGTGGCTTCTGCCTGTAGAATGTTAGTTCTTTTAGCTATAAAATGGAGGAAATTAGCATTGATAAAAAATGAATGTCCATAAAACATCAGAGGAAGAGGAAGCAGTTCACCTCAGATGCCCCAATTGCTAGGCGTTTTGCATAATCATTTGTAGTGTGTTGTTTAGCAGTTCCAGTGACAGCATCATGGTGCTGTGCTATGCCTAAAGCATCTCCAAGTCTATAAGTGCTTGGACCAGTCGATTTTTTCCCAACCAAAAACTCTAGTTGCCGCGTTGCCTGTTTTAGATAATAATATAGCATCTCAGTAATAAAAATATACTCTTCTTTAGTACACAAGAGTAGCTCTTCCTTTGAATAGCATTAACCAATTTGGCAACAACAATTGTGGTCGAGAAGACTCAAACTCAGGACCTCATACTTCTCATATTCTTTGCGGAATGTGAGAAGATTAATCATACCACAATGGCTAGTACAAATGTACTCTAAAATCCCCCCAAAAAAAAAAAGATGAGAAATTTCACAATTTCAAGAAGAGGCCATCCTGCTCTACAGGGAAAACCTCTGAATGCAGCCATCGCTTACACAGCACAGAAAGGCTAGAATATGCTCTCAAGAATACAATTAGAGAATCAGAAGCTTATTTATTGGTGGCTTGAACCTAAAAGCTAGGACTTTCTTATATTTTCTGAGCCAAAATAACAATGGACACAGAATGGTCATGGCATCATACCAAATAATATCCACTTAGTTGCCGAATATAGTGCTTAAAAGCTGGACGACTAGTAAAGAATCCAGTCCAATAGGCATTTTCTCTGTCTGCATACCTAAGTTGGCAATAAACAAGTTTATATATAACATATGCAGTACAGTCAGAAACATTGATGTCCCAAGAATATGAACATTAAATTGGAGAAAAGAAGCAAGAAAATTCTCACGGGAAATAATCATCAGTTTTGAGTGGCCATGATTCATTTGCTGCATTTTTCACATCAGTATAGATAGATGGTGTAGAATACAATGCATTTACTCGACCATCCTGCTCATTAAAGATACAAAAATTTGTAAATCCAAAATCAATTATACTACATTGAGTAAAAAGGTAAAAGACAGATAAACAAATAAACTTTCCTACATGAACCTCCAACAATACATAATTCTCATTATAAATGTTACAGTAGGTATCAGAAATCTGTACCTTGTTAACATAGTGAATCAATTTGTCCATCTGTTTGAACCAAGACTCAGCATATTGGTACTGGAAATCATCACCCATGGTCCACATAATGTGGTTTGTCCTTGTCACATTTGCCTGTACAAAAGGATGAATGAAGGCCATAAATCTTGCTATCCATAGGCTCAGAGAGTTCTCTTAATTTAACATTTAGAGGTATAAATACTCTTAGAGAAAGAGAATAAGGGAACTTAATACTTACTTGGATCATGGAAGCATTTATAAAGTCGTTGACCCGTTGCTCAACATTATAGTCAAACAAAAGAGGATTGTCCTGCAATATGAAATGCAATACATCATGAAAGTTCAAAAGCAGAAGCATCCAGAAATTGTGATGAACAATAGTCATAGACATCGGAACCTGAACGGGCACAGAGTCTTCATCAGACACTTCAAAATGGAAACCAGGCGGAGGACTATAATGTACAGGAAAAGCATTGGCAAAAATCTGAAAAAAGCACAAAAAGTGAAAAGCAAGCAAAAACTAATGGTTTCCAAGATAAAATATTTGATGGTAGCTGTTTCATACCTGAGAGGAAGAACCGAAAGTTTTGGAACCACGCCATATAACTTCTAGAGATCTATCTGCTTTGCGTTGTGCTCGGTCCTGGTAATCAATCCTTGCAAAATGTACAGAATCAAATCCAAGCTGCAATAAAAGCAGCCAGAATATCCCAATTGTTAGGATTCAGGAAAAAATAGCAAAAAACTGAGATATTTCAAAAAAAGTAAAACCTTTTACAAAACAATACCTTAACTTCTAAGAACTATTTTAAATTGCAAAATCATGTACCTCAGCGCCAAACAGGTAAGCTTGAACAGCAGAGTGTCCAAATGGATCAATTTGCCATCCGGCTCGAGGAGTCTTGTTGAACTGTGCCTTTATTGCACGATGACCAAGCGTTGTTTGGTCAATCATGTCTATGTAATGGCACGTTGCTTCATCATGCATACACCATCCACCATTTCTGCAAACAGAAATATGAAATGCTCGTCATACGTACATGCCAAAAAATCTATATCGAATCTTTTTTTTTTTTTTTCAATCTCTCCCTCTTTCTCTCTTTCCAAACATTGCATACATGAATTCCAATTGGCCAGCATTTACAAGTTTCCTCATTTGTTCTTGTTTTTCTTCACTTTGTTCTACCCACCATCTTTGGAAAAAAGCCTATGATCATTTTAGCTGCATTAGCTAATTGTCATACATAATGAACAAGAATGAACAATATTATCTGTGTCACCCAACTGGTAAACTGCAGAAATCTACATAGTCCAACAATTTACAGCGGCCAAACAAAGATACAATTTGAAAATTATTCAGTAACAATCTCTGTTTATGTCTATAGTTAGAGATCCAAATTGGTGAACCCATATGATATTGGAGAAAAATCTTACATAGAACTATTAAAGATTGAATTTTTACAACATATTAAAATAAGAAAATGATTTTTGAAAAACTGAAACACTTTCTATTTTTTCAAATTTTGCTTGAAGGATTGATGTTTTTTCATTTAAAAAAAGAATCAATTCACATGCAATAGTACAAAAAACATATAAAACATAACTTATAAGGTCCTTATTTAAAGCTATATATACACTGAAAAGCCAAACAATCAACAGATATTTGCTCTGATTACCATTTCAGCAAAAACAAACTTCCTATTTGGATTTTTAAGAAGTGAGTCCACAACTGAATCCAGAACATTTTCAACACAAGCACCCTAAAACAGAAACAACCATCAGAATAAAGATTATATATATATTCAACAAAAGAAACAAGAACATAAATTATATATGTGACATAGTAGTAAATTAAAATTAGAACCTGAATGCTATTATTTGATCCAACATAGTATTGATCAATAGTCTTCAACCAACCAACATCATCATGTGAATGTGCTACCAAATGAACATTTAGCTTTCCTTCAACAATTCCTCCTCCAGTCTTGTACTTCACATAAACTCCATTTACTGTCCCATAAAAACCAAACCCAGAAGCAATAAAAAGACACATAAATACCCATATTAAGCAATTTTGATTCTTGCCCATTTCAGTACTACCCAGTGGCTTATGAACAACAAAAAAAGAGAGTTAAATTTTTCTCTCTCTCGATTACCCAATTTGTAGAAACAAGTAATGGGTTTAAAATTAGCATTTAGTAGTGGATGGTAACAAATGGACTTCGGTTTCTTCTGTGGGTTTTCCATCCCATCAAAAATATTAAAAGCTTTTGTCTTTAATGGTGAAAAGGGTAACTAATTTTAGCTTTCACAGAGACAATCCATACAAAGTCAGCAAACGGCAGCAAAGTTGGGCTGTAGCATTGTTTAGTTCACAGGACATTGACAACAAATATCACGAAGGAAGTGGGACCCTCCGTACAATAACTAATATAGATTTTAAAGAGAAGAATGAATCAATTCAAGAGCTTTACAAATTATATATATTTTTTTATTTGTTGCTGAAATTAGAAATTCGAAAGAAAAAAAAATTTATCAAAATACTATAGTTTTAGCATTTCGATAAATTTGATAGATTGTTAAACTCATTAATCCAAACATTGGCTAATGATTGAAATAAGACAGACCTTTTCCTTGCGGAAGAACTGTTTACGTTATCTTATAGTAATTCAAGGAATCTTTTTAAATTA
Organism: Croton laevigatus; assembly: GCA_949640765.1. Taxonomy (NCBI): domain Eukaryota; kingdom Viridiplantae; phylum Streptophyta; class Magnoliopsida; order Malpighiales; family Euphorbiaceae; genus Croton; species Croton laevigatus. The sequence goes on along the minus strand of CATIWJ010241809.1, from coordinate 253 downwards.
AAAAATGGGTCTCGTTCAAAACTGGCAAGCGCTGATTGTCGGCTGCTAAAACGCCAACCAATAATTCTATTGAAATTTAACGTAAAATAATCAGCAATTGAGCCAAATGGAATTACCAACTTTACCACTAAGTTTAGAAATAAACAAAGCTACTATTTTATCCTCATATTTTTAGAAATTAAATTATTTTATAGTTATATTTTATATAATAATTTATTTTATTATAGTGTTTTAAAACAAAATAAATTATTTT
>CATIWJ010241744.1:0-10896 GCA_949640765.1 Croton laevigatus | reverse complement strand
GATCTGGTATAATGAATTAGAACCACTCGATAGATTGAAGGTTTGAATTTTTTTTTTCTCTAATTTCTCTCTAGATTTGCCATATACTAGTACCGATCTTGCATGCTTGTCTCTCTCTTTCTGTAATTTTTTTTTCTTTTTCTTCATTTGATTAGATTTAACGATGATGGGATTGTAATGTTGATGATGAATATTTTAGCATTTTGTTGATGATGGGCTTGTAATGTGGGGATTGTTGATGAATATTGATTCTGTTGATGAGTATATTTTCTGATTTTGTTGATGAATATTTTGCCGATGATGAGATAGCAATGTTGATGATGAATGTTGATTTAACAGTGTTTTCTAATTTTTAATTTGCTTATAGAATGCTCAACACGTGTGGTCATTCATACTTATTTGCCGATCTTGCATGTTTTCTTGCTTATAGAATGCTTTAGTCAAATAGTACTTTTTCTAGCTTTAGTCAAATAGTCAACTTATAGAATGGCCAAATTTGGTTGAATGGGATTTTGTAGTTGTTCTGTAGGATTTCAAAACTACACCAAATAAGTATGAATGATGGCGACGAAATTTGCTTCAATGGGGAACAACAGCTAGCTTTGCTGCCTGCCGTTTTTTGAATGCAAATCAATTTGCACATTTGTTATCAAACAACAAAGTGAAAGTGAAGCTAAAATTTTAAGATTTTGTATGCTATAATTTCGGGTTAATCAAGGTCGGGCCCCGACATTTTCGGGTAATTCGGTTCGGGGCCCGAATTAAACTATGGGTCGGATCGGGTTATATTTTAGGCTAAACTTCGGGTTTCGGGTTTATCGGGTTCGATTTGGGTTGACCCGAACCCGACCGATGAACACCCCTAATCTCTTAGTTACCTTTAGAGCCAACAATAGTCACCCATACTTGCATCTTAAAAAACACAAATTACTGCACATTATCTATCAAATTGCAAATTGTTACTTTAACACAAAATTAAATAAAGATAAAAAAAAATCAACTTCAATTAAGAAGTAAACCCTGTCGCCGTACATATTTGGAAAAAATACTAATTATGTATAAAAACAAAAGGATTAATTAAATTCAAAATTAAAATTGATTAGAATTTTTGGAGAAATATCACCAATTATGGTAAATATGAATATTTACATGTATTTACTATATTTGAATTTGTCAAATATGCTATATAAATATACTTACATAATCTAGTTTTATACTTACATGTAAATTACCTCTAACTCAAATGATTAGAAGGATATACCTTCTTCTGAAGTCATGGATTTAAATTCTAATTTGCCATTTTTTTTAAAAAAATAAGAGTCATTCTTACCTTTAGTAACTAAGTAATGCATACTTATATATACATATTGCTAACAAAACTCACAGATTGTGTGCAATCAATGCAACACTTTTTATTATTATTTTTTTTACAATCCACTATAATCGTGGGTATTATCTAGAAAACTATGTAGAAACGGAATGTGAGCTATACAATGTCAAATTTACGTCAGTTGTACATTCTAAACGCACAATAACATTAGCAAGCTTTTTTTAACCAAAAAAAAAAAAAAGAAAATCGCTCTATTTTAAGTGAGAAATAGGAAAATCGCTCCATTTTAATTGAGAAAGAGTACTAGATGCTCACATAAATATCTATAAATAAAGATATTTTTGACATTAGAACATATTATCTGAGAAGAAGTTCATGGGTTTTAATAGTTGGAGGAATTGACAGATTGGAATGTTTTGTTTGTTTCAATCATTATTGTTACTGTGATATACAACTTTAACAAGAATGGCGGTTTTGTCTTGTCTTCGTCCGATCAAAATATCTCCTCCCCTTCACCGCTAAAATATCTCGTGCCCCCCATATCTTCTCATTTAAATTTAAGCCTATTCTCATCTTCATCTACTTCAAAATTATATTTTAAGATGTTCCATCAGATGCACAAACAATTGATGAGACAGATTTGGAGGAGCGGATTGGAAAAATTATACTACCTTCGTTTCAATTTAATTGAGGCTTTGTTCTTAAATAATTGAGATTTTTATTTTTTTCTTTTGTTTGAATTAGGATGATTTTGCCTTTTATAATGGAGGGAAAAGAAAAAAAAATTAATAGATTGTGCAGCTAAATAATAGAAAAGAGGAAGAGAGAAGTGACCGACATGTGCAGACATGTCATAAGAGACAGAAAAAAAAAAGAAAAACGCATGAAAAAAAGTAAAAATTAGATGTGATTAATATGGTTGCATTTTGTTGCAAATATGCTACCGATAATTTCAAAAAATTGAAAATATTACATGTGTGAGATGCACCTAAAATTAGATTAAGTGCGAAAATAACAGCCCTTCAATATTAACACTCCAGGCAGCTTGACTTCTGCTTCAACCACAAACATGGCTGATATTTCTGTTCCTCCTGCTCATGTTTTGCTAGCAAAACGCGTCCAACAAATAGTCCTCGATGGTGAAGAACCACATCAGCCTTATATATGTAGAGATGACTCCACAGATCATGAAGATGTTTCTGTCCCACAATCTCAGCTTCCTGTCATAGATCTGACCCACCTCTCTTCTCTGGAACCATCCATTGCAGAAGAAGAATTGGAGAAACTTAAAACAGCCCTTTGCTCCTGGGGTTGTTTTCTGGTATGTATTAACATCTTTGGTGTAATATTTTGGTCAAAGGCAAGTTAAATGTATGCACCATGCAAATAAGTAAATTATTCAAGAATTCTAACAGATTTCTGAGTTTCAGGCAGTAGGTCATGGGATTCCAAAACCACTTCTAGATGAGATTCAACAAGTAGCCATGGAATTCTTTGAACAACCTATGGAAGAGAAGGAAAAATATGCTAAAGGGGTTGACGAGTTTGAAGGGTATGGAGCTGACCCTGTCCCTGCAGAAGGTCAGTCTCTCGACTGGTCTGATCGTCTATTTCTTGATGTATACCCTGAGGATCAGAGGAAACTCAAATTTTGGCCGGAAAATCCAAAATCTTTCAGGTTTTTCACCCTGCAATCCTGCTTTGTCTCTATAATTAGTGTAGCTTGATAAGTAGGGAAAATGACATTTCTATGAATTCCATTTTTTCCCATCTTCAAAGAAGGTTTAAACTAGGAGAAAAGTCTTGGCACAATGGTAAAATTGTCGCCCCATAACCAAAAGGGCACGGGTTCGAGCCGTGGAATCAGCCTCTGCAGTAAATGCAGGGTAAAGCTGCTTACATTACACCTTCGGGTGTGCGGCCCTTCCCTAGATCCTGTGTAAATACGGAATGACTTCGTGCACCGGGTTGCCCTTTTTTTTTTTCTAAAAAAGAAGGTTTAAACTGTTTCAGTTTCTGTTCTTTTTCTTCACTGATGTCCTAGAATCTTAAAATAGATCTCACATTCAAATCAGTTATGCATGAATTATCTACAATTATGCAGAGAAGTGTTAGAAGACTACACAGTAAAGGTGAGAAAGCTAACAGAGGTCATTTCAAAAGCCATGGCCAAGTCACTGAATTTAGAACAAAATTGCTTCCTGCATCAGTTTGGAGAAAAAGCACCTCTACAAGCAAGGTTCAATTACTATTCCCGCTGTCAAATACCTGATCTTGTGCTTGGCTTAAAAGCCCACTCCGACGGAAGCGGGTACACCATTATTATGCAGAATGATGTTGAAGGTCTGCAAGTCCTCAAAGAGAAGAACTGGATCACAGTACCTGCAATTTCAGATGCCCTCCTAATCCTAATGGGTAACCAAATGGAGGTAGGTTTTGCAGTATAAAATACAAAATTTATAAATGTATTGGTAATTTCATGCGAGGCCTTCATGGTTTCATGATTATTGGCAGATAATGACTAATGGAATGTTCAAGAGCCCAGTTCACAGAGTTTTGACAAACACAGATAGGGAGAGGCTTTCAATAGTTGTGTTCTACACACCTGAACCCGACAAAGATATTGGACCAGAAGAAGGGTTAATCAATGCTGAAAGGCCAAGAATATTCAAGAAGGTGAAAAATTATGCTGATATACATTGGGAATACTACCAGCAGGGAAAAGGAGCACTTCATGCAGTGGCTGTTTAGAACTCGACTGTTGCTAGCAGAAAGGAAATTATAGCTTGATGCAAAATTGTGAGATCTAATATAATAGGTGGTACATGTTTCCGTTGTTTTGTTTAGCCTCAGAAAGAAAAACCAAAAAACAAATGTGATGAATTGAAATGCTGGATGCCAGCTAGAAGTTAAGTAAACCGGGTATCTATAGACACAAACACGAATCAAGACAGCTTTTCTTTTAATAAATAAATGTCATAGGTTTGCATTATCAAGCTATTTAAAGAATTTATATGCTGCAATTGCAAGTGATACACAAACACCATTGTAAATAAATAATGCATATGGGGCTCCTGTCAAGCCAACTCAACTACCAAATAGGCACATAACTAGCAGAAGTTATCCATAAAAGAAAGGAATAATAGACTGAGAGCACCAAATAGAAAAGTGTTGCTATATATAGGGTAGGCACGTAGCCTATTCATCAGCTAGCTCAAAAACAAGTTTGACTACAACCTGACATTTAAAATAATGAAAAATTTAAGAACGAACTTGTGGAATCACAGAGGCCTCGTAAAGAAAAACTTTGTCAGTGGTTGTGCACTAGAAAGAATCAAGTAAACTTACCAATTCTTAACAAACCTCCTGTGAAGCAAAGTTGAAAATTGTGAAAGATGAAGGTAAGCTGATCCATGTTACAATTGCAATATCCACAACCATCATAACATTTTAGATGATGAGATGCTTCTTCATTGCTGGTTCAATTTCCTTTATTTCAAAGAAATTTGTCAAAAAGAGAGGGTTGTTAGCGAGGACACCAACAGAACTAACAAGCTGCGGAAATAGCATGGAATTGAAGCCGTGGCTGATGCCAAAGAAAGAGGTGGAGTCAACAAAAAGGGCAGCACAAGATGACTCAGTACAGGAACCAGAAAGATCGATCCTATACCAGCAATATATCCAACATTGTCAGCAATGATTACATGTGATAGATAATTCAACATAAATCACAACCACCATAACCAAAAGGTATGGCGTATAATTATATTCAGAGAACCTGCAATGCTCCCAAAGAAAGAGATGGATTCAACAAGAAGGGCAGCACAAGATGACTTGGTATACGAACCAGAAAGATCGATCCCATACTAGCAATATAACCAACATTGTCAGCAATGATTACATGTGATAATGCAACATATATCACAAAAACCATATCTAAAAGGTCTGGTGTACGATTATATTCAGAGGACCTGCAATGCTCACAGCTGGTTTCTTGGGTCACCTTCCAGAATGTTTCTTTCCAACCTTCCCACAAGATCAGAACCAACATCAACCAGCTTTCAGAATTGATATCACCAACATATCCAAAGAGAGCTATGGAAGATCCCCCAGAAAACTCACAGTAATAGATTCAAAAAGTTTTTCCTAGTCATCCCCAAAGAACAGCTTGAAAAGATTTATAGTGATGTAGATAAGAGGACACCACTTGCAGCAAGGAGAGAACCCATTACTGCAACTGTCCTAAATTCAGCAAACACTTCCTTGCTTTCAGGTTTGTTCTTGCATTAGCATAAGTTGCATCTTTTATTCCTAGAAAACAAGCAAGAATTGAGATGGAAGTACGAAGTACAAAATGAGACTGAATATCGTAGTAGCAAGTGCTGGTTTGCGTGTCTTTTGTGAACCATAGTGCTGGATCCCTCTTTGAAATCAAGGAAAAGGAAGATTGGAATTGCAAAAGCAACCATGAGGACACCAATGTACTGATATTGAGAGAACAAGAATGAAGTAGCACCTGTTACATCCATATGTTCAGAAATTCAATACTATGAAAAATGAAATTTAGATGCACAAAATAATAAATTTAGCAACAAAGAGATTGTCTATGGTATAACAAAGTAAGAGCTCTAAGTACAGGTGAAAAAAAAGTTGCAGACACATAATTGAACACAGTTAAGACAGGACAAAGGGAGAAATGAAAACACATATCTAGTGACAATGTGAAATATGTCTGTAAGTAGTCTTACAGGCAATAACAATAAAAAAATCAAAGTAGATATCATGAAAGGAAAGGGAAGCAAAAGAAGCGAGATAAATATGAAGCACCAAATGACGAAGAATAAGAGCGCAATATTGAAAACATGGTTTATAGTCCAGAAAGGAACCCTCTTTCCTCCAGGAAGACAGATAAATAATTTTCTACAATATTGAAATACAGCAGCACTGCTTTTAATATTGAATAACCTTCCTTGTGCCAAAACATACGAGCAAGTATACAAGAACTTATGGAAATTTAAAAATGCAAGTCCAAATAAGAGGAAAAATGGCAGATGAAAAGGAGCGCAAGCAGAATCATGCCATCAAAAAACATAAAACTATTCAAAGCTTGTATGAACATACAACCTAAGATGTCATGATGGAGACTCTGGTTAAATAATTTTCAGAGGAAACAAGCACATCCAGATTATTTCATTTATTTATTTATTTTGAATTTACCAATATTTGCTATCATAGAACAAGCAAAAATGAGGGGGGAAAGCACATTACATATCAATTTCTATTCCAATGCTCCATTTTCCCAACATCAAAAAGACTCCGGACAAAATTATTCTTGAAAGAACACACCAATCATGAAAATGCACTCATACAAACTAAAAGAGAACTGAAAAGCTCAATTGTAAGACTAAGATAGTTGTCCAAACTCTGGATCCTTGCATTGGCATCTGTCTTCAAAGGCTGGACATGCGTCTTATATATATTTCCACAATATGATTAACATCTTTAAACAAAATACTTCAGCAAATATTAAAGGTTAGAAACTATCATGATCACCCTCCTCACAACAACATAATCTAATTAGCAGACAGAAACTAAATTTTGATGCAGCTAAAACATGGAATACCAATTTTATTCATTACAAATGCCAGTTCTTAAACTTAGTAAATTACAGTGAAAAAAGCATCAATGAATAAAGCTCTTCAACAATTTTCCTTGCAATTTCACTCAAATACAGACTGCTACAACTAACTATACCAAATAGAACTGCAAAACACTAAGCTATTCAATAAATTCATAAACTAACTCATCAACAAACAAACAAAAATTACAATACAGTAAATTTGTGTTGATTTTTAATTCGTCATTGTATCTGTAGAAGGTTGCACAGGTGCACCATTAGGAAGCAACTTCTGCATCCTAGGCTGCTCATCCATCCCCTCTATGTTCCCAAACAACTGCCTCCTATAAACTAGATGCAATTTCCCAAACAACTCCTGCTTAATAGCTTCGAATGCCATGTCCAACCTCTGCAATTGTTCCATAGCATTATTATTGTACAAAAACAACCCATAATATAACTCAAAACTATCCCCAGCTGTATTTTCAACCAAATTCAACAGAGTCTCATACCCTTTGGTATTGATTGGAGATGACTCCAAACCAAACTTCTCCAATACCCTGCCCATGGTGTGAGTCACAAATTGCGACCCAGCTGCATGTCTATCATGATTTGCACAAGTCATTTCCACCATTCTACACCCTTCTTTAGCAAAAATATTAAGAAACTTTTCACATCTACTTATTCTATCCTCCTCATTTCCAATTCTGACTTTATCATACACAAAAGCCAAATCAAGCCAGGAATTTTTCCCACTTTCAGGCCCAAACATTGGATGGGTACACAATATATCAAACTCAATAGGCAAATACTTCAACAAAACATTCTTGGCAAATTCTTTAACAGATAAAACATCTACGAAAAGGGTACTGCGTTTCAATCTCTGAAAAGGAAGAGACTTTAGCACCTTTTCCGTTGAAAGAATTGAAGTGCACAAGATCACAACTTCTGGATGGCTTTCGCAAAGATCATCTGGGTTCGTATAGAATGTGACTCCGAGCGCTTTAGCAGCATCACTGTAATCAGTACGGGAGTAAGCAAGAATGGTGTGACCTTGACGAGAAAAAGTTTTAGCCAGAAACTGACCGAAGTTACCGAACCCAATAATGGCGATCTTGAGAGATTGTGACTTGATGTGTCGGCAATGGAGCTGAGACTCGTAATCGTACGGCTGAGCCGCGTCAATGCAACGAATGTGGAGACGGGAAGGAATGAGGCGGGAAAAGGAGGGCTTGGAGAGATTGAGAGGTAGAGGGCCGGATATCGAGTGGAAAGAAGAGGGAAGAAAAGGAGAGAAACGGTGGGTAAGGAAAGAAGGAGTTGGGACTTTTACACAAAAAAATCGAACCATGGTTGTTGAGAAAGCAAGAGAATCTACGCTACGGAAACCTCAAACGAACAGAATGAAGACAGAAAAGTCTTTTATTTATTATTTAATAGCAACACCTGATTGTCGTACTCCAAAATTTGAAAATTTCCTTTTTGGCATTCGTTTAATTTGGCAAATTACGTTAAACAATAACTTTAATTCCAACGTCAAATTAAAAGACTATTTTAATCGTATGATAAACGTAAAAAAAAACTTTGTTAAAAAAAAAACCGCAAAAATACTGGGTATTTTGTCTGAATTCCAAATTAGTTTTTTTTTAAAATATAAAGAATGACATTAATGGATCGGTTAATTCTTTCAAAAATGTATTAAAGTGTGTTAACATGAATCGGAATGTATTAAAGTGTGTTAATATGAATCGAATTCAGGATATTTACGTCATATGCTCTTTGTTTTGAATGCTGCATTGCCATTATCATATACTCTCCTGTTATGGCGACACAATAGGCCTGCGAAATTTTTAAACTAAAAATTGATGATTTTGGTTCTGAGGAGAAAAATATTATCGAACAATTTTGTTTGTAAATTTTCTTGAAACTAATATTATTAATCTTGTTGTATTGGGTGAGTGAGATTAAGATTCAGTTAATTAATTTTCTTAAACTATAAGTTATACCAACATTATTACTTAAGTATAGTTGCAGAGCTATGATTAAGGGAATTTTCCTTCAGGTTTCTCAAACTTTTAGCTACTATATTTTTAGGTCCTTCTAGTTTTCAAAATAAATTTTTAGATCCTTCAATTTTAGTTCCATTTATGGCCATTAGGCTTTTTGACCATTAGTTATGTTGCATACTACCTCCAGTTTTTTTAATTCTTTATACTTTTTTAGGATTGAGTAGATTCAAGTTTTGTGTTGATAGTTTGATGGGTTAGGTTAGGTAGATTAAAATATTATTTATATATCATTAAACTACAGTAATCATACTTTATAACTAACCTAAACCTACTTTAATCTAGCTAAACAAACCCATTAAACTATTAACATCAAATTTGAACCTAAGGTAGGGTTTTGAAATGTAAAGAAATGAAAAAACTGGAGATAGTATTATAGAAGACCTAGGAAGTTTATAACGGAAGCGCCTATGAATCTATTTTAAAAATTAGAAGGACATGAAAGCAATTATTTTTACTATATTTATAGTAAATTGGATAAAAATCAATTTGCTAGAAAAATCTGACAAATCTAGTATCTATTTGCTAGAAAAATCTAAAAAATCAATCGGTTGACCTAACGGGTTTTTAGCGTTTCCGACAAATAGGTATTGATTTAGTCAAAATTAATATCATATTTATAATCAGTGAGAGAAATAATTCAGATAAGGCATGACTTGTTAATTTCTATCATTGTTTTCGGCAATACTCAACTAAAAATTTAACGGAAAGATAAATAATATAAATTTTCTAAAACACAAAGGCCAAAACATACTATTATATAAAATATATAGACAAGATAAGTTTAATTTTTAAAAAGACAGGGATAAAATTGTATTTTTCTCTTTTTTCTTATATAAAATTCTTTTCTCTAAATGAAATATGTTATTATTATTCTTACAATTAAAAAATTATTTTTATTACATTTCACTTCCTAATAATATGGGGATTTCTCATTGTTGATGTTTTTAAATTTATTATGTATAAGTTATTTTAGATTATAATAAGATTAAAAATAATCAGTGTAGTGTTTATGAAAAACTCGTTGATAATCATCTAATAAGTAGTTGAAGTGTTTTTGTAAATTAACTAACAATCAGTTTATTGTTATAAAACCGGTAAAATTATAAAAAAAATATGAAAATGTGATAAAAATGAATTTTGATGTTTGACAAGAATAATGTAGAAATAAAATAAAAATATAAAAATATTAATGTTTATAAACTCGTCAAATCAAAATAATTTATAAGCCTTTTTTTTTTAAATCTCAGTCTTAAATTATGAAAAAAAAATTATAATCTACTACCATTTAAGCAATTAAAAATATTTACCTAAACAAAACGGCTTATAATTTATAATTTATTTATAATTTAGTTTGACGGTTCACCAGAAGAAGAGAGACACCATTTATGTGAGAAGAAAAGAAGAGTGAAAGATTCCAAAAACTGCCAATGTCCTGAAGTTCCTTTAATTGCAATTTCACATCCTACACTTTTATCATTTGGATGAAATTGTGGAACCCACATGGGTGAACTGTAACCCACTCTTTTGGTGGACCATAATGCACTTAACAACAAAGAGTCTCCACAAGGATCTTAAAAAGAATCTTATTTCTTACTAACCTCAAATAAAATTACTGCATCACCCTATTTGTAGGTTTGAGAAATACTTTGTAACATCCTAAAAATAATAATTCTTGGATAGCAAAAATAACTTAAAGGATCAAATTATAGTTTACCAAAAATATTAGATTAAATGAAAAATAAATTATATTAAATCTTAGTAATGAAATATTTTAAGAAGATTATTTTAATTAAATGTTTAGAAAATAATTTGAATGTTTTAAGTATAAATTTAATATATTTTGCAAATCGGTAAATTTTTACCATACGGGGTAAAATGCG
>CATIWJ010241601.1:0-10347 GCA_949640765.1 Croton laevigatus | reverse complement strand
GTAAATAATTAATGTGTTAAATTGAACTGAGTAAAAGTAAAGTACCCACTAAGCATAACGCTTAGCAAGTTTAGTGTCTACTAAACTTGTAGGTCACGGAAAGATGCAAAGATAACTAGAATAGTCAAACAAAGTCAGGCTCACCAGAAACATCTAGTATAGCATATGTTGCGCAACAAAAGTCAGAGGTCAGAACAGACAACAGCATAAAGAAGGAAAAAAAATTTTCAGGTAATGTTCTGCATACCAGTAAACATCAATTGTGACACTCTTAACTCGGCTAATAACTAGTCGGGTTAAGGGGTGTTACAGTAGGTAATGAAGAATATGTGAAAAAAATAAAAACAAAGTAGCAGATGAAAGAAAATATAAGGAGGAGCCGCGTTTTCTTTGCTATTTTAGATAGGGTTTGGTAAGTATGCATATATATATATAATATAATATAGTAATATAATATAATATTATATAATATAATATAATAATCGGTTTTTGGTTCCGTTCGGTTCGGTTTTCAGAACTTTAAAACCGAAAACCGAACCAAAAATTTCAGTTTTTATATTTTCACAACCGAAAACCGAACCGATCATTTTGGTTAACCGATTTTTGGTTCGGTTTCGATTCGGTCTCGGTTCGGTTATTGGTTTACGATTTTTTTTGCCCACCCCTACATTATGGAGAGGATTTTGTTCTTCTTCGAATCTCCACTTATATCCATAATTAACTTTTTATATTTTTAATTTATTTTTGATTTATTTTATTTTTTATCTAATGGCTATTATTTAGCCACCCTTAATCAAATCAATGGACAAGATGAGACCAAGTGGCATTGAGCCAAACTTTTGCTTGATCATCAAGTCCATCCTCTAATTTTCCCCATTACCAAATAGTCCCTCCTAGAATAAAGTTTTTGCAATTAGGTCCTTCCGTAAAATTTCCATTTTAACTCTTTATTCGTGCGTTTTCAGGAACACCCGTAATACATATTTACGACCCGATTAATTCTGAGAACACACTTTTGGGGTCAAATATAGGCACTATTAATAACTTTTGGAACCTTATTTCCACCTTTTCCTTTGAATTTTGAAGAAATTCTATTTAGGTCCTCTTGAGGCCTTTACTTGACCTAGCTGCCGTTCTTTATTAATAACTTTTTACGTACTACTCCAAATTTAATAATTCTTATGTCAAATGAAACTAGACATCTAAATATATGTCATATTAAGATTTCATATCTATTCGAGTTATATATAATTTTTAGCGTCGTTTTCTGTTAAACCCGGTCGCACTACCCTAGGCAGCCTGCGCATTGTCTACTAATTCGATCATATCTCCATCCGTAGAAATCCAAATTAGGTGGTTCTTTTTTCTACATTTAGCTAACACATAAAGGGACAACTTTTATATTTTACACTTTTACAAAATATGTAACACCCCTTATAAGCTTACCAAAGTAGACTTATAAGAGGGCTACACGTGTAACACTCCTTTTAAACCCACGAATGAGTCTAGAAAAAGTGCTACTATACTTGATGTTTGAGTCAGTTACTTACTTATACTTTTTATACATAAATAAAGCAACCGCATATTTATAACTTCTACCAAACATGCTAACAATATCATAACTAATTAGGCTTCTAATATTTCACATAAACCATAATAATTACAAATATCTCGAAGTCCAAAAGAATAAAATTACATAGCCATAATCATCTCTAAGTGATTTATATACATGCCGGATCTAAATATAACAAAATAATATGAGAACAATACCAAAAGAATATGATGCTGTGCTGAGAACAACCAGCTGCGACTGATGACTAGCGTCTAGATCCTACTCTTCAACCTACGAGTTTAAATAGGTAAACTCGCTAAGCAAAACTATTGCTCAGTAGATGCTTTAACTGAAGTTGAAACAAAATATTTATATAAAAGCATTTGAAAATATTTAAATGAAATATAATAAACATTCGTAATGAAAACAGGTAAATAAAATTTGGTATTAGTCAAACATTCATTCAAATCATATATTTGCTCTAGTGGCACTCAAAAGAACTCAACAATAAGAATCGGGGCTCTATGCACATTCCGTATAGCCATTTATAGACTAATATGCTGATATCATAGGTTATATATATTCTTATTCTTTTACATAGCCAATATGTATTCCGTATAGCCATTTATAGACTATAACGCCAATACGGTTTTCATATATCATATCATCATTCATATCAATATCATATCATTTCGGCGGTTTAACCCTACGATACATCGTATTCTTATCACTAGCGTTCTAAAGCGAGTCACATGAGCATTTAAATCAATAAGCAATTGCAACCGTAAACGTATATCATTTCATTCTCAAGTTCCATACTTCATCAATATCACATTCCAACTCATCATACTCAATTCACATTATCAAATGATCAATATGATTATTCGAAACCAAACCTCTTTCCATTTAAGTTTTGTAAAAGTGCAATTGAAATTCCTTTAAAAATGTCGTGACCATTGCGCGCGCTACCTAAGTCATGAGCGCGAAGCCTTCTTTGCGTGTTACCATCGCGAGTGAGATTGCCACATGGTGTGTGACAATCGCGGGCAAGTTGAAAAATGCAGGCAGTTACGAGTGTGACAACCACAAGGGCGTGACTATCGCGTGCACAATGAATGCCACAAATACTTTTTGTTTCTCCGCAAAGTAGTCGTGAGCGCGACAATTACACCGAGGCGTGATGGTCACAAGCGCGACACCTATGTGCCCATATGGGTTTTTTTGAATTTTTCAAATACATATTTCAAACCATTATCAAACTTTATAACTTCAAATCATAACAATATCAACACATTTTATAGTATCCAAATGAAAAGTAAAACTCAAGGAAATGCATATTGGTGTTTGAAAACTCCCATCATAAAAATATTAAACATTTTGAAAGAAAATCATAAATCAATTTAAAGAAGGGGTGGTTAAAGCATCAAACCTCACAAAATGGAGTTTTCCACAAGCTCAAGCCACTTCTTTGCCTTTATCTTTGGCTCTATTCTCCAAATCACCTACAACATAAACATATTTTAGTTTCTATTAAGAAAATGGACTCAAACCTTAACTTCTCTTTCCTAGGGTTTCTACAAATCTCTGAATGTCTACTATTAGTCACTCAATCTATCTCCACATTAATCATTCCTAGTATAAATATTAAGAAATCTACTTATTTTTCATAACCCTAACTAATGATTCTTACCTCTTGATCCTATAACTTGAATAATCTTCCTTAAATGGGGATGAGTGGGCCGGCCTTGGGTGGAGATAGTGTGGCTTGAGAGATGAATATGAAGAGATTAAAAGAAGATAGAAGAAAATGATGAAGAGAAGAGAGGAGAGAGGTGGGCGGATGGAGAGGGGAGAAGGAAGAAGAAAATTCTAGATTATGGGGGAGAGATGGAGATGTTTTTGAGTTTTTATATTATGGTCTTTGGGCCACAAGTTTTGGTTCCAATGAGTGGGCTTAGCCTATTCCATACTCTTCTCATCTTCTTTCTTATTTCTTTATTTATTTAGGCCTAACATCATCTAGCCCAACTCTATAAGTATACTAGTCCAAGTTCTAATTAAGTCCAACCATTATATGTAAAATAGAGAATTACCTCACATCTAGTTGACGCTAGCACGAATTTCGAAATCGACTCTGACGCTCCTACACTTTGAAACCCGGAACTCCTACAATAGACATTATTAGTTACGACAACTTAAGAAATGCTAACTAATGGAATATTGGGATGTTACAAAATAGGTCTTCTCTGTCTCTGAAATCTAGATCGAACCTACACGTTCTGCGTAAGTCTAATTTTCGTGTTTTCATGGAATTCTCCGTACATATGATTTTAGAACTTACTGTAATTACATCGTTGTGATCCATTTATTCTTAAGATTTCATATTTAACACATTATCAATGTTTTACATAATTTTTAGAAAAATTGCATTTTAATCCTTAATTTTTCCAAAATTCCCGTTAGGTTTTTTTTTGCTCCGGGGTCCATTTTCGCGCTACTGAATATGTATGTTGATAGTCTAATATCTTACTGTAATTTATATTATCGAATTTACATATTTATGGTCGACTTTCCACGGAGGTTACCCATCTTAATTTTGACCTTGACCTGAGCACGTTTAACTTTGAAGGTTCGGCAAATTTCTTCGCAATCCTTCTGAGTCCACACACCCAGACTATATCATCTAAATCTATAGTTGTCGGATAACACGTCTATACTAGATTTCCTTGTTCCTTTGTTTACAATTTGTGTATAATTCATGTATTTTCTTATTTCTCTTTTTATTTACTTTTCATTTACCATTTGTCTACTTTTCTTATAGTTTATTTACTTTTATTTACTTTGTATCTACCATATTTTCTACTTTTTTGTCTTTCTTCATTTACCTTTTATTTATCTTATATTTACCATTTTTATGTCATTTATTTACCTTCCTTTGTGATACACTATTCTCGCAAATCCTTATTAATGATCCTTTATTCCTCTTCGTACATTATATTACTTGTACTTCTAGTGTTATCGAGTTTCAGGATGTTACATTTCTATCCTCCTTAATTTAAGCTTTGTGTCGAAGCTTGCTTATTCGATATACTTAATGTTTATTTCTCTACTTTTATCACTTATTCCTTGTTTTGAGTTTCTTTCATTATTGAGTTTTTCTTATGTTTTGTTCTTCGCAATTCACTTTTTCATCTATATATCGATGATTGTTTATTTATCATGTCTTACATTTTTCAGATCTTTCGATAAAATGTTAATTCCCTTTACAATAGTCTTATGCTTAAAACCTATTTGTTTTCATACATTTCTTATTCACATCTCAAATAATAGTTCATAGGTGATCAGTCCATGAAGCTATTATCTTCGACATGCTGATTTTATTATATTTTTCTTAATGTTTCACTATATGTCAGTTATGACCGATCCCAACATAAAGTGAACACATCATTCTTTATGTTCTATTCTGAATTTTGTATTTCTTTCATTGCTACTTATTTTAAAATAGCTTTATGTATATTTTCTCTCTTTGGTAATTAATTTTCTTTACTTACATTTCTTTAATTTATATTGATTCTTTCGGAATGACTAATGAAATTATTTCTTTCTTGTTCCCTTTATTATATTTTTGTTTCTTTGTACCCTGAATGACTATTTTATATTTCTATTGATATTTAATTGCTACAACTTTTTCTTCCATTCTTTGGGTGTTCATTTTCCATGTCTGTTGCATATTGCAATTTCCAATGTACTTATATTTCATTTATGTTTATCCTACTGCTTACTTCTTTTCTATTTTTTGAATACTTGGTTTTGTCTGATTTCTTTTTATTGTGCAATTTATCTGCTTATGTTTACTTTTCTATTTAGCTTTTGTTCTTTCTTATTGATTAACTATTCTAATTTGTCATTTATTTTTCATTTCTTAATTACTGTGGGATATCCCATTTTACGTTGATAATGGCCACTCCTAACATAATACGTATATCCTCCTACGTTATTTCCTCTTTATCTGATCTCTTCTTATCTTTTTATCTTTTTATATTTTATTAGATGGGATTTTCTAATCATATATTTTAGCCTTTATTGAAAATGCATATGCAAAGTTTACTAGATCATCTTTCTAAAGAACATGATTGTCCTAATTCGTCTTTACTTATCTTTTGTTTCAATTTGAAATTTTTTGTAAGAGCTGAGAAGAGTTTTGACTGCGTTTTTTAATTTTTCCCCTTTCATTTCCTAATGCTTTATGCCAATATTGTTCCCTGCTTCTATTCCATATTAATTGCGGCATCAATATTAATTTTCAACCTTCCTACAGTTAGAGGAATCCAAGATCACTCTTTTGAAGATGAGCTTATATTAGGTATATCCTAAATTTCCTCTAGTTCTACATACTCCTACCAATATTAAATAGCATTTTGTATCACCTCTTGGTAGTCATTGTTCTAACTTTCAAAGATTATAGCATTTCTATCACATCCTATCCTTCATTTATTTAGTAATTTAAGAGTCTTTATATGTTAATAGTAATATCGATAGAATTTTGGGATCCAACGCATAGGAGCGACGGAGTTGACCTTGGGAGTCATGCCAACGTCATAAGAATATTAAAGTAATTTATACATTTGACATTAAGTAATTCTGTTGGGTGATAGAGTAAGAATAGGCCTTTAATATAAGAAAGAAATAGATGAGAAAGAAGATAGGTTTGGGCCTATGCCAACTCCATTTAAAATCTACATATGATGGGCAAATAAAATAATAATAAAACATTAAAAATATCTATACCCACTAGTGAAAACTTTAGAAACCCCATCATTTTCCTCATCTCACCCACCTAAGCTTCTTTATTCTCTCCACCACTTCTTTCTTTCATCTTCTTCAATAACTTTATCATCTTCTTTATCTCCTCTCTCTTCTCGTTAACTAAGCCGGCTCCATTTCCTCAAAACTAAGAGGAGATTTCTCAAGTTTTAACTCAAGAAACCTTAAGAAAACGTTAGAAAGGAAGGTAAGAGATGATGAGGTAGTTTGAGTTTCTTTTCTTAGCTAAGAAATTGAAGATGTAATGCAGCTAGGTCAAGATATGGGTCAGATCAAGTATATCTCGTACCAGAATTGTTAGATCAAGCTAGAAGACGTTAGGGTTTGGTATAAAATGGAAACCCTAGGTGAATGTGTTAGAGTTTGGATTGATCTTCAAGTAGAAGGTAAATATTTGTGTTTTTATAATAATTCGAGAAGAGAAAGGTGCTGATAAGGGCAAAAGAGTTGCCTAACTAGTGGAAGAAGCCTTAACCTAACCTTAACCTAAGTTTTGGTTCTTTAACCACTTTTTCTTGAAATGTTGAATACTTGTGTTTGTTTTTATGATTAAGCTTAAATGGGGTATTTATTTTTGACTTGAGTTAATAGAAAACATAATTTTGAACTTTCATAAGATTTTTAACCATGAAAATGTTATATTTTGAAAATATGTTTAAAAGCATTATTGTAGTTATGAATGATAGCTTTTGAATGGTTTTTGAACCAATTGATTTGACCTTATAAAATAAGATTTACATTGAAATAAACTTGGAACGTGTAGTCTGAATTGAAAGGCATTACGCTCGCGAATCTAGTGTTGCGGGCGCGACGGCTTTATTAAATCAGACAATAGTTTTATGGGCTTCATTGCGTATGCATCCAAATTGACGCGCTCGCGATGTAAACAAGATTTATAGTGGAGGAGTTTTATCTCGCTCGCGACCCTTTGAGCGCGCTCGCGAATAATACATAGTTTAAGCAGATTGAGTTTCAGGGGTCCATATGAAACATCCCGTTTATTCCCTAGTCAGTAATTCTTTAGTTTTCGTAGCTAATGGCATTTTCTATAGGAGTTTCGGATCCCGAGGCTCAAGGACGTCAAAGATGATCTTAGAAATACGAGCTAGCACTGTCTAAGAGTTGAGGTAATCCTCTAATTGTTAGTTAGTGTTGGACCTATTAGATTTGGGCTTAGAGTTATTATGTTGGGCCTATAGTTAAGAAAAGAAAGTAAGTGTTAAATATAATGGGCCTTATGGAAAACAAAGGAAAAGAGGGAAGAGAGTTTTGTTTTGGGCTAGGCCCATAAACCCAAAGCTTAACTCATAAAAACCACCCCAAACACCTATATTTTTCATTGTCTAAAAAATTCTTCACTCTTCTCCACCTTCCAACGTCCCTTTCTCCATTCTCACTCTCCATTTCACCAACCTTCACCATCTTCATCTTCTTCTACTCTTTCTTCCATTTAAGCCGGCCTCTCCTTGCTAAACTAAGGAAGCTTCTTCAAGAGTTAGTCACAAGAAACCACAAGGAGAAGGCTAGTTCAAGAGGTAAGAGTTGTTAGTGGTTATGGTTTATAGAATGACTTAGATTTCTTGTGTTTTATGTTAGAAGTAGTTTATAAGTAGTAGATCTAGTAAGTATTAGTAAAGAACAAGGGTAAAATACAAACCCTAGGTGAAAGGAGTTAGGGTTTAAAGTATTTGAATCAAAACCTAAATCTATGTGTGTGTATGTGTTAGATTTAGAAGCCAAAGCTAAAGAGAAGGGAAAGGAGCTTGCTTGAGCTTAGTGGAAGCTCACATTTTAAGGTTTGGTGCTTTAATCATTTCTTTTTTAAATTAATTTTTGATTTCCTTTGAAAATATGAAATGTTCACTTGATTGGAGTTTTTGAATACCAATATACATTTCCTTAGGATTTACACTTGATTTGGATGTTATAAAATGTGTTGATATTGCCATGAATTGAAATTTATGAAGTTTGAAACTTGTTTGGAAAATGTATTTGAAAAACACATGAAAAACCCGTATGGCTGCATAGGTGTCGTGCTCGCGATCATCATGCCTCGGTGTGGTTGTCGCGCTCGTGACTACTATATGGAGAGTCAGTAGGTTTTGTGGTATTCATCGCGCACGCGACGGTCACGCCCTTCGTGGTTGTCACGTTCGCGACTGCCTATTTTATCTAGCGCATCCGCAACCATCACATACTTTGTGGAGGTCGCGTTCGCGATGGTAACAAGAAAGGAAAGCCTCGCGCTCGTGACCAAGGTAGCTCGCGCGACGGTTATAGCTTTTCAGACAGATTTTCAAATAAACTTTTATGAGATTTAAACAAAATGAGATTGTTCTTAAAACTCAACATTTATTTATAAGAATGAGTAATGGATATGAGAAGTTTATTATGAGAATTGAATGAGAATGAGAATTGAATGATGAGCTTGTGATTGTATTTGTAAAATGAGTGATTACTTGGTTTAAATGCTCATGTGGCTCCCTTTAGAACGCTAGTGATAAGAATACGATGCATCGTAGGGTTAAACCGCGGAAATGATATGATGTTGATGAAATGATATGTGAAAACTGTATTAACATGATAGGTGCTAGAACGCGTTGGTCCGGTAGCCTACAAATTAGCCTTACCACCAGAGTTAGACATGATACACAACGTTTTTCATGTTTCCATGCTAAAAAAGTATCATCCGAACCCTTCTCACATTCTTGAAGCTCAGGAAGTGGAGGTTGAACCGGATTTGACATATAAAGAAGAACCAGTGAAAATTTTAGCTCGTGAAACTAAAGTACTTAGGAACAAAGAGATTCCACTGGTAAAAGTTCTTTGGAGAAACCATAAAGTCGAGGAAGCAACATGGGAGACTGAAAAGACAATGAGAGAACAATACCCGTATTTGTTTGCATCTAGTTAAGCTTCGAGGCGAAGCTTAAAATTTAGTGGGGAGAAAATATAACGTCCGCTTTTCCAGGTATTCCAAGTAAGTGCTAAGTATACGCACGACACGGGACCCAACAGGGCACCGAGGTCGAGCGACAATCTGGGAAGCTCTGTGAAATGACTGTAAATAATGTAAACAATGGAAGATGTATGATAAATAAAGGTTTTGAAAAGATAACCAACGCGTCTGGAGACAAAGATAGGCCAAAGAAGCTTAACGGGGCTCAATGGGCTCCAGAGGCAGTATTAGGGACCTAAGCGTAATTTTGTAAAAAGTTACGTAGGGTATTGATACTGCCTAAAATTGATCATAAATATGAAATCTCGGGAGTTTACTGGTCACAACGAAGCAACACAGAATTTTCAGAAAATGCGTGATTTGAAAGATATATCGGGTTTTTCATTAAGGGTAATTTGGTCTTTTGTCAAGGAAGAAGTGAATGGACATGTGGCATAAATCTAAGCATAATTTTAAATGTAAGAAGAGATAAGTATTGGGTTGGAAGAATCTTGGCCAATCATTTTGATGATTCATCATTTTCCACCAACCAAATTTTAAGAAATTTAATAAATCAAAAGTAAATCATTAGTCATCATATAAAAGAAGTTTCAAGACCTTATTGAACTAAAAACTCTCTCATTTTCCCTAAGAAAATTCGGCCCCCATTGAAGAAAGAAGAAGAAAGCAAAATTTCAAGGTAAATCTTATTTCCATACTTGAATTTCATAATTTTTAGCTTAGTTTTCCATTTCTAAGCAAGATTAAATATATATAAGTGATCAAATCACTAGTTCTTCATCCTTCACATGAACCCTAACAATGGTGGAAAAGGGGGAAATTAGGGTTTATGCTAAAAGTTGAAGATGAAGTTGCAAAATGATAGGAAAAGGGTGATTTAAGCTTATGTAGTTAGGAATTTCAATCTAGTTTGCAAGAAATTGCCATATAGGCTATTGTTCTTATAACCTAGGGTTTTTAGGTACTAAATAAATATGTGATTCTTATAGGAAATCAAGAAGAAAAGCTTAGG
>CATIWJ010241540.1:0-13456 GCA_949640765.1 Croton laevigatus | reverse complement strand
ATTTGGGAGCGACCTATTTATCTCGTAATCCAATATTTCATGCTCGAACAAAGCACATAGAGGTTGACTTCCACTTCGTGCGAGATAAGGTTAGAAATAAAGAGTTACAAGTGAAGTTCATCAGTTCACAAGATCAGCTTGTTGATATTTTGACCAAACCTATGACAAAGCAACGGCAATTACTCCTTCGATCTAAGCTGACAATTCGTTCTTTTCAAGCTCGACTTGAGGGGGAGTAATAGGGATACGATAAGTATTACCTTTTCAAATATGATTTGTATAGCTGTATAGATTTTGTAATCCCATAAATCCTTCAATCTGTTGTATCTAGATCACTATAAATATGTATAGCCAACATCAATAAAATATATCTTCTGCTTCTTAAAACCTCTGTATTGCTATTGCTTTATAATGTACCTAACCTTTTAATTAGCTCCATTTTACTTCTCTTCTCCTTTCTTCCCTTCTTTTTTCTTTTCTATGTGCTTTCCTACATCATACATATACATATACATAAGAACAAATTACTTAAGCTATGATCCTAAGCTCATCTAATGCATTTTCTAACTTAGTTTTACTTAAAATCATCCTTTTAATCCTTCATTTCTTCTATTCAAACTCAATCTCTACTCTAACAAATTTTATCACTATTCATATCATTCTTCTTACTCACAAATCATGCTCAAGAATGGAAATACTAAATATTTCTACCCTAGTTAAAGCTTAGTTTATATTTACCCGACTAAAGAAAGCATGCACAAGTGAAGGATTGAAGGATTTACATTTTCTTCTTCCTTGGTTGTTGCTTGAACCAAGAGAGAGAAAAGGGGAGCTTTGTTCTTCTTTTTCGCTTCCTCTTTTCTTCAATCTCTCACCAACTTCTCCTTTTCTTCTAGCTTTCTAATTGTTTTCCTATTAACATATAAATCCTAAGTCAAGAACACCATCATATAATTATTTCTTTACTAAATAATCATGCATATACTAGTTTCCATCCATTTTCAAACTACAAAACTATCTTACTTATCATATAATCATCTTCTTCATTTCTCATAAATATTTCATCAACTTTCCATGATTTTGATCCATAAAAAAAACTTGTAGAATTGATAAACCAAGTGTAGAGATGGACTACCTTAATCATCAGGCTTATTTCCTTGAGAAACTACTTGATTTTCACTTGGAACTTGAAAATTTCATCCTTGGTTCTTCTTCTTATTATGGCTGGCCACCTGCTAAATAAATGAGAGTGTTTTTGTTTTTTTCTTCTTTTTCTTGAGTTTAATTCCCTTCTTCAATTCCCACAAAAATTAATTTGTTTTTATTTATTTTTAACCCTTAATTTTAGATACAATGATCCATATTCTTTCTTTCTAAAATCTAATGGCACTCATTTATTTGCATTCTTGGCTTCCAAGATTGCGTTCTTCTTTTTCTCAATCTTCATCCATAAGCCAATTTCCTTATTAATCTTTCTATCAAAAATTAATTTCTTTTTGATTTAATTAATTCTCCATTTGCCAATCCAAAAGCTCCTTTTTCTTCTTTCTTTTTAATCCAATGGCCCTATTATTCCGTATTCCTAGCTACCAAGAATACTTCCATGTCTTCCTCTTCTTCTTTTTATTTACAATTTTGCCTTTCTAGGCAAAAATGACCATAGTGCCCTTTGTAGAGATCTTTTTTTTCCTTGTAATTCTCCATATGTACATTTTTGGGAAAAATTATGATATATAGTTGTGATCCAATTAATCCCAAGAACATACCTTCAAAGTTATATTTAGGCACTACTTACAACTTTCGACACTTGATTTAAGTTATACATGAATGCCCTTGACTTTTGGAATAATTTCATTTAGGTCATATTGATACTCCTACTTGACCTTGCTGCATGTATTTCTTAATATCTTCTCATTTACTATTCCAATTTTTATAATTCTTATGCCCACTAAAACTAGATATCTGAGAATACATAATGTTAAAATTTCAGGGCCATTCGAGTTATATATAATTTTTGGCAATATTTCTAATCTGAACCTACTGTCTGTCCAGTAACAGCCTACGCAATGCTCACTATTTCGCCTCTAACTCAGTCTGTATAACTTCAATTGAGATGATTCTAATTTTCTCATTTAACTAAGATATAAAGGAACAAGTTTTTCTCCTATCACTCTTTCAAACTAGGTCATTAAATGGGTAAAACTCAGACGAAAATTCTAACTCATGCTCTAAAACTAACCAGTATGCTGGTTTGGCTAAATTGTACATAAATCCCTATATGTACACTATCTACAAAGACTGATTTTTGGGATTATTTTAGACATATTAAGCTACAATTTTTATATTTTATACTTTTTAAAATTCCTTTTCTATCTTGGTCTAAAAATTACTCGAAATTAATTCAGTGCTGTTGCCTTTGCCGTTTGCATAGTATCTAACTCTTAATACCAACTCTAAATATGTAACACCTAGATTTTCGAAACTTAAAATACAGGACACCTAAATATGTGAGGAAGCTTTAAATTGTATTTTTAATTAATAAATTACTTAAATAAGTTTTGAAAAGCGGATATTATTGAGGAATGTAAAATTGGGTATTTTATTTATGTCGATAATGGAAATTTTGAAATAAATTAAATAAATTCAGACTCATAATTTAATTTAACAATAAAATAATTAAATTCAAAAGTTAAATTATTATCTCGATAAATCGAAAATATTAAACGAGATTAAACTCAGTAGGAGATCAATTATTTAAAATAGTTCAGACTGCAGATTTAATTTATAGTGGCATTTTAATAAATAAAGGCATTAATATAATTGAAATTTTATAAATAGTATGAGGGCATTATAGTCCAAAAAATTTAAGTAAATTGACAGAATAGTTGAGGGCACTTTGGTACTGTCGACAAAATAAATTATTATTATTATTAACAAAAAAAAAAAGAAAAGATTAGAAACAGGAAAAGAAAGAAAAGGAAAGAGGAAAGAGAAAGAGGGAAGGGCAGACTGCCGGCTGCTCCGACGCCGCCACCCGCCACCGACTGAGCCGACGCGCCCGTCCGCCACGAAGCTCAGGGTCCAGCGAGTTCGATGGCATCGGCACGTCGACGAGACTCCTCCAGGGTTGACAGATTGGGAGCCCCGAAGAAAATGTCTCCTGTTGAAACTACTGTTCACCGCCGCCTTTGTTTACATTTTTCAGCGAGCTCTGGCAATCGACAGAGAGTTTGAGGACACCGAACGACTCCTCTCAAGAAGGGCTTTCTAATGAAGTAAGAATCATGGCCTGAAAACATGGATTTCGATGATCGAAGAGGAAGAAGAGTATACTGTTCACCGAACGGTTTAGATGGATTTTCCGATGCCTTCCGGCCAGTGTCCGGCCGATCTAATGGTATATTCTTGATCCTCTCTTCTGTAGCTTTAATTTGATGTAGAGATTGAGATGATTGGTCACCGGAAACAAAATTTTGGTTTTCCAGCGACCGACCGAATCGTTTAAGGGATTTGCCTACCAAACAGCCGATAGTCCGTTAGATATGATCACATTTCTGGAATCCTTGAATTAAAACGAACCTAAAAATGTATTTTGTGTGAATTTTTGATACCATTTGCAGTTTCCGGCAACCGGATGGTGACCGAAATATTATGCCTCCAGTGATCGGAATATTCCCTCCAGCAAGCGATTTTGGACAGAACCCTATCGACATTGTTTTGACATTCTGAACCCAAATATGGACTCCGTTTGACGAACCGAAAATCGGATTGACCCAAAATACGAATATCACAAAAGTACGAAATTAATTAAATTATGTTTAATAATTGGAAATAAATAAAATGTGGATAAAATAAATAAATGGAGATAATGATAATTGGTTAGAGCGATATGAACTAGGATAATTAAGTTTGAATAAAATACGATCGACGTAGTTTAAATTAAATATGGACACCGAGTGAGTATATTAAAATGAAGTTCAAATTGAATTGACGAAATCAAATATATACTTACGATAATAATAGTAGTAATAACAATAATAATTTACAATGAAAATAGTCGGACGTAAAATAATTGACGTTGGAAAATAATAATAAATTAATAAATGGGAGATGCAATATAACTAATTAGTGACTTAATTGGTGAATGAAATTAATAGAAATGTAAAGTATAATTTTAACAGTTAACTAATGAAAAGTAATTGAATAGATTAGTTGTAAAATTAGAGACGTTGGGGCATAAAATGAACTAAATTAACAGAACAACTAGGGACTTAATGACAGAGGTTGTAAATCAGAGTATGCAGCGAGCATTGTCAATGTTATAAGAGGATACTTAATAAATTAGGGAGTGCTCGAAATAATAAGAATAAATTAGAGGAGAATGAATTGATAACTTAAAGAATAATTATCTTGTCGTCATAACTAAATTTAGAATGAATAAACAGGAGACAAAAATATATATATAGCGAATTGAGAGGGAATTGTAAGTAAAATGAATTAATAGGATTAATAACAGAGCTTATTAATAATTGAGATAAGAAATTAATTGAATTATAAACTGTTGACATAGATAGCATCAGAAATAAGTCAGAGCAAGGATACGTAGAAGGAACAAATGACAGGCGGCTATAAACATGTTTGATACTTTACCCTTACTCGATGTGTTGTGCTGATATGTGACGATGTGATGTATTGTCATGATTGTGTGTGCTACCGGTGGTATTTGTGTTGTTAAAAGTTATTGTTGTATGATATTTACATTTATTTAAGTAAAGTATCCACTAAGCTCGTAACTCAGCAAGTTAGTGTTTGCTAACTTATAGGTGTCAGAGCAGAAGTCAAGAAAGAACCAGTATAGCTGTTCAGCATCAGAATCACCTAGAAGTGTTAGATGACATATACTGTAAAGCTTTAAAAGCTAGGTTGTAAATTATAAGATGTATAATTTATTTTGTATTGTAAATTGTAATTAGTAAAAAAAAAAAATTGATATTCTGTATACCGTATAAAGATATGTATAGCTCTCTTATAGGACTACTCCGGTAGGCGTATAAAGGGTGTTACAAAATACTTTGACTTATGTTGGGAAATTTAGTCAGACTACAATGTACAATGTCTTACACATCATGTGACAGCTTGTGAGTCATCTTTTTTCCCATCGTTTGGACAAATTAATGTGTAGCCCAAGGCCCAAGTGGAGCCACAAGTATATCTGCTTGAACCTCAAATGCTAGACCAATTAGATCACATGTAAAAATTTTAAGTTAGTATTAAGGGATAATTTTCATATAGTGCTTGGTTTTTAACATATTATTATATATATAATTTAGTGTTTCTATTTTATCAATATTACAACTTTTTAATCATTGTCTTTTTTTATTTCATTTCTTATTTTTCAAAAACTAAAAAATGTAATATTTTCAAAAGTGAATTGCTAAGCTATTAAATATTTTAAAACGAAAGGGTTAAAAATTTTTTTAATATTTTTAGAGCTAAATTGCAATAATTCGCTGGATTTGAAAATTTTTTCATGAATGATCAATATTTTATTAATCCATATACATTTAAATGAGCATATTTATTTTTCTCATCATTTTAACGGCAATCACAGAAAAATTGAAAAATGAAATAGGAATAAAAAAAATATAATATTAAACATACAGAAACTCAATTATATAATTTGTGAAAATATAAGAACTCAGTTATATAATATGTAAAAATATAGGAACTAAACCATAATTATCTCTGATAATAATAATATACAAAATATTATAAAAATTATATATTTAATTGACTACCACATCTTTTTTTGTCATTAACAGCTATAATAATACTACCTCCGTATTTTTTTATTCTTTATATTTCAAACAGCATAATTAGATTCAAGTTTGGTATTGATAGTTTGACGAGTTAGGTTAGGTAGATTAAAGTATGTTTAGATTAGTTATAAAATATGATTAATGTAGTTATGTTATATATAAATAATATTTTAATATACCTAACCCAACCCATCAAATTATAAATACGAAACTTAAATCTAGTAATGCTGTTTGAAATGTAAAAAATAAAAAAATCGGAGGTAATAATAATAATAATAAATGAATAAATAAATAAAATCACTAGATACATATATAAACATATAACACCCTATAAAAGTCATTTAAAAATTTTTAATTTATCATTTCCATGAAGATTTTAACAGACTGAATAAAATAAGCTCAACTTTAAGATAGGTGAAGTAAAAATTTCAAAGACATCTACGCATCAATTATCAGTCCATCTTTGGACTTATGTCAATGAAGAAATAAGGGATGAGCAACTAAAAATATGTTTGCTCATTAGTAAATGAGGCTAAAAGTTCCAATAAAAAATGGGGCTAAAAATCTTCCAACTATGTAATTCTTTCTTTCTTTTTTTTTTTTTTTTAACTTTTGATATAACTTTGGAATAAATTGTCAAACTCAAACTCAATTCACCTCAAATTTGTTTAAATATGCTAAATTCGTGAAAAAGCTTAATGTGTCAAACATACAAGCTTGGAACTTCTATACAATAAGTTTAAAAGTTAGGCTAAATCCAACTCTTTCTTTTCTAAGGTATTTCAAATGGAATTTTATCGAATCAATTCTAATAATTCTTGAGGATTTTTTTTTTTTTAAATTGCAGATGGAGATTTGAATCTAGTCTATTACTGGGTGTATTTGTCACTAAATTACGTCTTGGCTTGCAAAGAATTCGTTATACACTAATTAATACATGGATTAGTGTTGTTTTTATAAAAGAAGATGGCGGACAAATGAGAGAAAATGATTATAATACCAAATTTAGGATATAATTATACACTAATTAATAGAATTAATTTCTAATTTAGTCTACTCTAGTTGTTTTTCCCATCGTTTCTTCTCGTTAACTCTATGCTTTCTCTATTTGATTTCTTTAACTTGCACCATGCACTCCTTATTTATAGGTTTTCAGCAATATTGTAAACTTGCATTTGGTAATAAAGATATGGATTAAAGCATTTACTTTTCATAGTGGCTGGCTATCCATAGGAATTAATATTGGGGTTACACTTGCATTGCATATTGGGATTTTTTGATTTGTTGCAACTCCTTAACTTTAATGTCCATTTTCTTCAAGTTGGATAATCCAACCTTAGTGCCTACTTTTCTGATTTGCTAATGGCAATTCCTGCTTTTGAACTTTTTCCATCTTATTTTGTAAGAATCAGGTGACTAAGAAGATTGTGCTCAGCAATAATTGTGTTTTGAAAGTTTTTAGTCTAGTAGATGAAGGCTTTGCAATGGAATATGAGCAATTATACATTGTTAACTTCACATTTTCACTGCATGAAAAAAAAAAATTTATAAAATAATTACTACTTTCTGAAAATTAAATGAGTTATCCGCTAATTTGTAAATGACATCTAATGATCATTATACTATATAACTCTAAATACTACATAAAGATAAACGGTTTAGGTTATTCTAAATATAATTCAGATATAGAGTTTTATAAAAGTAATCTGAAAACACATCAAATATGATCTAACAGTACAGTATACATCATCTGAAATATCAAATAAATTTTTAAATAGATTTTTAAATGATTCATAAATATTTTATGAAAAATGGTAACAAATAGCAACATTTTTACTTGTTTTTAGTAAATATAACATATTTTAAAATATTAAATAAATGTAATTATATTTGAAAATACTAAGCACATGCATGTCATTTTTAATTATAAAAAAATATACATATTTTCATATATATATATATATATATATATAACTAGTTCACATTTTGTTATAATAAAGTCGAAAAAGTGATATTTGTTAAATTGCACCATATTTTATTAATTTATATTTTCTTCATCTTAATGCATACAAGTTATTGCAAAGATAGTTTTAATAAATACTCATTTGGACTGAGATCCATAAAGACTTAATGTATTGAAATTGTTGTAGTACATAGAACATTGATAAACCAAGTTATCTGTTACAAATAATAAAGTTTAAAAACTATGGGTACCCTTTCTCTTCTCTTCTTTCTCATATTTATACTAAACTCTGGCAGATACTTCCATGACTTGCTTCAACCATCTCACGTGGAACCATAGGCAGACCTACATAGGTGCATGGGGTGCATATGCTACACTAAATTTTAAAAAAGTGCTGAAATTTTTATATAAAAATTTTTTTAAAAAAATTCTTAAAGCGTTTGGTGTCTTCGCCAACCAAACTAAAAATCCTAGGTCCGCCGGAACTTAAGAGGGGTGTATTCAATCAACACTTTTAATGACTTTGAAAGCAAGGTAGTATTCAATCATGACTTTTACAGACTCTATAAAAGTCATTTAAAGTCTGTAAGTATTTAATTACGACTTTTAAATACGTTTAAAAAGTTATTCAAAGTTTGTTGGTATTAAAAAAGTCATTGACTTTTACAGATAATGACTTTTAATTACTTTTTAGCTAGAAATACATATAGAAGTCATTTAAAGTTTGTAGGTATTCAATTACGACTTTTAAATACTTTTAAAAAGTCATTCAAAGTTTATTGGTATTCAAAAAGTCATTCACTTTTTACAGACAATGACTTTTAATGATTTTTTAGCTAAAAATACATATAGAAGAGTGAATAAATTCTCTCATCTTTTTACACAATAACTTTTATAGATTTTTACACAATCAATCTCTGGCCGACAATCGAACCACCAGAGTTGCTTCTGCTCAATCGAATTAGTAATTCTATCATTTCTTCTTCTCAAACAGTGCTACTACTATCCAGTACCGACTCACGTAATTGATACAGAGATATTGTTAATGAAAAGATATGTTTAAATTATTATTTTATTATATAATTAGTAACTTTTATT
The DNA here is from genome assembly GCA_949640765.1 of Croton laevigatus. NCBI lineage: Eukaryota > Viridiplantae > Streptophyta > Magnoliopsida > Malpighiales > Euphorbiaceae > Croton > Croton laevigatus. The sequence continues at coordinate 4,576 of CATIWJ010241540.1, read as the reverse complement.
TTAATTCATATAATTTTATATACAATTTTAAGAATTAATTATTTTTATTAAATAATAAATATAAATTTATTATTATTATTATTATTATTATTATTATTATGATTTGATGATTTTGTAATTGATACCGTGTATCATAATTTCTTTATTAATGAATTGAACAAAGTTTTATTATTTGATAAATAATTATTGTTGAAATATGTTTTTATTAAAAAAATTATAATCTATAAAAGTAAAGTCTTTTAAACTCCATCAATGTCCATAAAAGTCTTTAAAAATTCATCAACGTCTATAAAAGTCTTTAAAAGTAAAGTCTTTAAAACTTTATAAAAATTTTTGAAAAATTAAAAAGTTTTTAAATATCTTTAAAAGTCATTCATTAAAAAAAGTTTATAAAAATCATTAAAAGTCATAATTGAATACACCCTAGTAACAAATAGGGGCCGCGACATCGAATTTGACTAGACAAGCCTCCAAAATGATTCACCTAGCTGGTCTTCATCAACTACCTAAGCAGTGGTGGATCTGTTTAGGGTGCATGTGGGGCATCTGCCCCACCATTTTTTTTTCAATTTTTCCATGTAAAAATTTAAAGAAAAAAAATGTTTTCTTGTTACCTGCCCTACCAAAAAGCAAATGAATTATTTGGAGGCTTTAAGTTTTTTTGCTACATGCCCTACCACATAGTTTTCTCTGGGTCCGCCTCTATACCTAAATTCAAATTTACTGGTTTAAAATGATTAACTTAAGTTGACTAAGCAATTAAATAGTCTAACTTATATATCATATCAAATTTTAATCAATATTTGACGGGGATGCTCCACTTGGTATTTACTAACTTATCTAAAAGCCCAAAACCGTTAGGCTCAATTTACACTAGACTAGCATAATTAACCCAATTTCGATCTTGATTGAACCAAATCAATCCCAACTACATTGAATCAAACCAAAATTACATGTATGGGTGAAACACCTATATAATACCGAATACAATTTATTTAACCCACTTAAATTTACATATTCATTTAACTAATTTCATATAATTTTTCCCGCTAACTTATATTTATTTACACGATTTATTTGACTTGTTTAGTATAATTATGATGAAAGTAGAAAAGTTTTTTATTCTATGCATTTGATTTGTTTAGTATAATTATAACAAAACTAGGAATTGATGCATCAATAGTTAAATATGTAATTATAATGTGATAATATTTTCGATAATAAATTTAAAAGTATAAGAAAAAGTAATGATTAATTATATATGATAATAAAATTTTAAATTGTTAACATGAACATGATTGTATATAATTAAAAATCTGACTTGAATGTTGAGCAAACCAAGTGGAGAGTGTGACAGAAGAGTGGGGAAAAAAAAATTAATTATGTGATTTAGCTTAGAATTTAAAATATAATTACTTTTTCTTTCATTAAACATAACAAACTTAAGCAAACCAGCTGCTATTACATATTTATGAAGGTACATCATCTTTATACATACACTTCATATTTCCCTTTTTATTCATATTATTATAGAGTATTGGACAGAATATGAAACTTGTAAGGGGACTGAACCAAGCTTACTTTTCAAATACAAGCAATTAACCATGTACCCTGCAAATTAAGCAATAATATGTTTTATTATTATTATTATCAGTAGTCGAAGTAGAATCTCATGAAGTAATTACGCAAGTTGGAGATATGTACTTACTTGGAATATGCAACCTTGAGCGAGGGAGCTTCAGGATCTGTAATTTTGGCATAAGCTTCATCGGAAATTCGGAAAAGAGTTTTGCAGTCTGCACAATAATCAACAACTATAACTTTAACAGCGGCTTCAGGTTTACAATGTTTGGCTTTGTCGACAAATTGGATGCAACGCACTGTGAAACGTGTCCCACATATTTTCCCACCATCCCACAGGGCATCGCTTACTTTTGCCAATAGCACTCCCTTGTCTTCGTCGCCATAACATGCCGTCGCTATATTTAACAAAACAAATTAGTACAATTTATCTATGTCAATATTAACTACCAAATTAGTTAATTAACTAATTCATACATATATACTAGGGTTTGCTGGTACAAGAGCGTTATAAGAACACGTATTTTCCACCTTTGAATTGTGTTTTGAATGAAAATATGTGCAGTTTGATAACACAAAACACAATCTAACTGTTGAGACACGCTTTTTTTTCATCTTATATCAACTTATCTCCATATACTATGCATACTTATATGCATATATATACATACGGGTGTATGGTGGACCGTACGTCTCAATAATCGCCTGAGAACCACCACCAGGTCGGAACACCTCTGCCTCACGGCCACTCGCATCATTCACAATCCAAACATCTTTCATAGGAACCCCACCATAAGAAACTGAGGCAATGCATCCCAACATCCCCAACAATATCATTACTTTAATTGTCATTCTCATCGTCTCTTCTCGTTAACTCTATATTTTCTCTCTCTATTATATATATATAAAGTTGGTTACTTAAACACTTTTTTCTGATTCTAAGCTGGCACCATGCTCTCCCTATTTACAGATTTTCAGTAATGCTGTTAATTTGCATTTGGTAATAAAATATGGTATAAAATATTTATTTCTCATAGTGGCTTGCTACCCATAACCATATTGGGATTACACTTACATAGCATATTCGGATTTATTGATTTGTTGCAACTCCTTAATTTTGATGTCCTTTTCTATCCACTGGGATCCTCCAACCTTAATTAATGCCTACTTTTCTGATTTGCTAATGACAATTCCTGCTTTCGAATTCTAGTCATTTTATTTTGTGAAAATCGTGTTACCAAGAACATTTTACTTAGCCAAAATTGTGTTCAGAAACCTTTTTAGTCTAGTAAAGTAAGGCTTTACCATGGATTATGATTTTTTCAATTTTTTAGTCATTTTAATGCATCCTCTATTCAGAATCAATTATAAACGATCTTCATGATTAGATTTAAAATGTATCTAGAGTATTTAAGTTGTCCTAAGTTGTTATTGATAATGACTTAAATATGTAAAGTACACATAAATAGGTTACCAATATTGCCAGATCCCCTTTTAATTATAGCCGGCTTATTTGCACAAGCAGTACCCTAACTTTGTTAACGTTTAAGTACTTTAAATTCAATTTGTGATAAATACATACTCTAGTTTTAATTTTTATAAGACCCAGGTACTCATAACCGGTTTTTAGGTCACCAACGAGTCATAAGGACTAACATCTAAATTTTAATCATCCTCTTCCTTAGTCTTCAATGGTAGAAGCACCAAAATAAATTTTAACACCAAAAAATTTACTAGAAGTCGCTAGAATCGGTCAGACAATGGTCAGATGGTTAGGGGCTTCTGAAAATTTATTTTTATATAATTAATTTTGTTTTTTAAAAATAATGTAATTAAATATATTAATCATAAGTTTTTGGAAATTTAAAATTTCTTTCTTTCAAAAGGCTATATTTAAAATCTTATTAATTAAAAAAAAGGGACACATAATGTACTCACACGTAAAATATTTATAGCTTTTGGAAACAAAATTATAAAAATTGTCATGCATTATATTAGAACACATTTAATTTGCTCACATTTTTACACACTTAAAAATAAATACTTAACAATTTAAAATTCTTAATTTAAAAAATTAACAAAAAAAGGAAGAGAAAACACAAAGGAAAGAGACATTGATTTTTTTTACCCATTTTCATCCATTTATGGTAGTCTGACGGCGAAGACTTTGAACACATATTTTTTAATCCTCTAATTAATACTGACATCTTGACATAAATTTTGGCTTGTTTCCTCGCCATTTTTTGTGACCCAGGAAAAATTTGGCCAATCAAGTTTTAGCATTTTTCAGCCAAAATATACAACATCTGAAATATTACAAATCCTCGTGATGAGCTCTTCAATTTGATATATTGTTTTTTCAATTTCTTGCCATAATTGGAAATTTAATTTTTTGATTGCAAATTTTATTTTGGTTCTTCTTGCAATTGATGACAAAATGAAGAAGATGATAAAAATTGCATTTTGGTCTTTATGACTTGAAAACTGGTTATGATGCTCGATTGTTATAAAAATTAAAATTGAGATGTGTGTCTGCTACAAATTCAAATTCAAGTTATGGCGCCTAAATATTACATTACTCAAAGTTATGATAACGTTGGTTCCAATAAGCCCATTATAGCCATGAGGCAACATTTTTTTTATATCGTTATGAGCAGAAAGCATAATGAAGTATAGCCAAGAAACAAAAGTAACCAGTTTTAAGATCTTGCTCATATATTTTGACATTTTATTAATTTGTTTCGTAGAAATGTTAAATGATTTTATAAATCCACTAGTAAACTTCAACAAAACTCTGAATGATGTTCCCCTAGTGGTACCTTAAAGCCAACAAATATCAGGAACTTCAAGATTTTTAAGAAGTATCAAGAAAATATCTTCTTTTACAGAGACAAGGTGGAGTTAGATATCATCATACCATTTTACTGAAAGGCAATGAATCGTCCACTAAATGGTATAATTATCTACTCAAAATTGATAAAATTCTTAATTTCCT